>JAOPUA010000091.1:9078751-9101491 GCA_027122455.1 Trisopterus luscus | reverse complement strand
TTCCGTTCTTTGTTTGGAAATTTCCAGTTGGGGGGGGGGTGGGGGGGGGGGCTCCCCACCTGTAAAAAAACCTACCCCTCCATCCCCCCCCCCCCCCCCCCGTCTCTGCATTCCTCCTATAGCGGGAGCCAACGCCAATGGAGCGCTCACATTCTCAATTAGAAGTCTTAAAGAATAAAGAGGGATGAATAAATAAAAGTCAGTTTTCAAGGAACATTACGCCGCGCGGACAAGCCTTATCTCGCCGTGCGCCTGTGAGGAAGGCCGGCGTAATGATCCCAGATAGAGATCTCGGAAGGAATCAGGAAGCCGCGCTTTGTTGTTTTCTTTTTGCGCCCACGTCAGCAGCATGCGGTCCCATGTGGCCCCTCTCCATCAACCCCCCCCCTGTAGCATCAACCAACAGACCATCCATGATAATTCACATTTGGCTAAAAAGCCCTGTGAACTACCCGCTGCCGACTCCATGTTGTTCCTGCGCCCCTCTTCCGCTATTAGTATTTACCGCTGTTTGGTCATTCAGGAGAAGCTGTTAACCCAAGCGACTTACAGTGAATACAGATGCACGTCGTTAAGGAGCTCGAAGGGGAGGGAGCATCCCACTCAAGGATGTTTACACGCAAGTGAAGGACGACCGGGGATTGAACCCACAACCTCTCCCTTACCTTCCACCACTTAATGCCCTCCCGGAAGGAACGCAAACCAGATGAGTTATGGGTATCTTGGTTCTTACCTGTGTCTCCTGCCAGTGGGGTATTTTCTCGTATGACTCATACTCTAGCAATTATACACAGACACACAATTACACACACACACACCCTCTCCCCTCTGCCCTTTTTTTAAACAGCATGATCGTTTTTTTCTTCTGCTTGCTACCGAACAGATGGTGACGTATCGATCGCCGACCGCAATCAATAACCTACAACGATAATCAAGGAGGAAAGGGATTATTAGAAAAAAACAAGGACACCCACTGTGTGTGAGTGTTCACTGTGTGGTGCACCTATTAAACACAGGACACACACAGAAACACACAGGTCTAGTGTTGTCACTTGGGGGGTTGTGCCTGTCCGCACTACAATCCCATCTGCCTGGGATACGTCTGCATCCCTCCTGTCCTGCCAGACAGCCGTGCGGTGACACCTCAGCTCAGGTGTAAATTAGGGTTAGACCCAATGTAAAAATTGAGACCTGGGATCTCCATGGGTTCCTCCCTTCTAATTTACACCTGAGCTGTCCTGCCAGACACATGGCTGTCTGGCAGGACAGGAGGGATGTGGACACAACCCTAGCAGATATATATTTATATATATATGCTTATTAAGGGTGTGCATCTCTCCTTTATAGGACGATCAGATACGTATCTAGATACATACGCTACGATACGAATCAGGGACGATACATTTTTTATAATTTTGAAGAATCACATCGCTCAAAATAAATTATTTCTTTCGACCAATGTGATTGCTCTAAAAAAAATGTTTTTTTCAGATACGTATGGAAATGGAATGAAATTAGTTGAGTGTGATGATATCAGGCAAAAGTTTGACTCAACCGATTCGCAACGTTTAAATCTGTAAATCGACCGATTCTTGGTAATTATAAATCGATTCAGGCGGCATTGATCTAGTCACATTTCTATTAATCCAACCGGTTACCGATTCGTATCGGTGAATCGTTACACCCCTAATGCTTATGTGAGATGGTCAGGAAGGAGGCAATTTGATCCATTGATCAATTAGATTCCCTGAGATAACATCAACAACAGGGACGTCATTAGCTCAGGAAGTAGAGCGGTTTGGCTGGTAACCGCAAGGTTGTTGGAAGATTGTTCAAAGAAACACTAGAAAAATTGGCAGGAACTGTATCTTTCATTTGATCAAAGCATTCTAGGAGTAGGCTATAGGTTGGGTTCAGGTGAAGGGAGGTGCAGAATGGAACAAATTTATTGAGGCCCAATCATAAGCACATTCAACATAACACAACGTTACGTCTACTTCCGACCACCCTGTCATCAGCAGCCAAGCAACCAGGCAACCAGGGGGCTATTTCCCCATTGTGGCCAAAAGCAGAGCAGCAAATCACGTTGTTTACGGTGTAACGGCAGAGCGAAGAAAATATATGACCATTTACTTAATTGTTGTGTTTATGTGTGTGTGTGGGCGGAGGTTGGGGTAAGCGAGTTCCTGTGGCAGACATCACAGTACATTGTCTAGAAACGGTGCTTGCATGAAGAAAGCAAGCTGTGCTGTTAGCCCCTGATCTCATTGGAAGCAGCAGAAAGACTTTATGTGTGTTTGTCACTGGCATCCACTATTCTCCTGTGTTGCCACCAAGGGTTTCAGGGCACTTGAGAATGATGTAGAGCAGTTTGAAAACTGCGGCCATGCATTATATTTCCAAAAAGATATACTGGCTTCCATTCTTACTATGGAGGAGAGGTATCCTAAATGGAATCTCTGCTCCCTCCTACCCTATAGCCCCGTTTCTGGCACTGGCAAGTGGATGGGAAAAAATTGGTCTTCCATCATGAAAAATCCCAAAGTAGATTAAAGACTATAACTCAGGCTTTTCTTCTAATAATTGTGCCCTTAGGGGACTTTGCAGGGCTGACGTAATTGGCCACCTCAAAACACACTGATTAGGAAAGTATCACAGGCCGATTCGGCATGTGTAGCCCAAAGCAGCCACATAATGCACACGCAATAAGTCATTTTTATTTTACATATATACATATTTATACACTAAATATATATTCACAAAAAACGCACTGCATGCTAAATATCCCAGCACATGTAGGGGGAACGAATATGAAGGAAAGGAATTCCGCTTACTATGATGAGAAATCCCTGTGGTGTATAATTGAGTTAAGATATATACTTTCACGAGCATGTATAGGTGTCTGTTGAGAATCATACTTTTGAATATATTTAAATAAGATAACGTGTTACCTTCAGTCCAGACCCATGGTAAAAAAAATACAATGGGGGGGAGGGACATATGTTGCAATACGTTATCAGGCACACATTGTTGTATTATTTTAAAGCAAATCATATTTCTGAGAAATTTCAAAGATGAAACACTACATAGATACATATCTAATAGTGTGTGTTTGTGTCATGGACAATTCTTCATGCATGTAACACAATCTGTCATCTGGCATGGTGCTAATGTAACTAAAATAACAAATCTTTGGGAAGAGCCCTGAGACGGCTCAATAGAAAGCTGTTAAATACAATCAATGATGCAGTGTGTTTGTTTTTAGATGACAAAAGAAATGAAAGGCACACCACTGCGTGTAAAGATCATAAACGAGCTATATAAACCACACTTGTAACAGAGGAAAGGTGTGCATAATGTGATCCATCAGATAAATAATATCAAAGCATGTAATAATAAAAAATACAAACAAACAAATCACCGGGCCCTTTTTCGTGATCTGTGCTTGGTAAAAAAATATTAAATCCTTTGAACGATGAATGGATGACATCTCCTGTGATTCGAAGGTTTTTTCTCAACAGATACCCATATCATAATATCACCACCAATTTGCTTGAAAAATGTTTTCTTAGATAAGCCATCGCACAGGGATCGTGTTCAGGGGACGAGGTCATTTCTCCGGTAAGATATGGAGATTGTGTTCAGGTGTCTGCTTGTGTGTGTGTGTGTGTGTGTGTGTGTGTGTGTGCGTGCGTGCGTGCGTGCGTGTGTCAGCATGCTTGTAACACTTACAGCCAATAGATGGTCAGTGTTGTTGCGCTTCGAGGGGCCCTGCATTCCACCACAAGCCACAGGAAACACAATGGATTGTCAACATTGAATAACATCGTAAATGTTAACAAATGTACATTTAGGCAATATTGAGACCTTTACGAGCCCACCTAGCTTACTACAGTAAATCTAAAGAAATCCACCGACAAACAACGAGTGGCACAATGCACCGGTGGGGACGGGCATCATTCATTGACGGATCGCTCAAGGGCGGGCAAAGTCGACACCCAATCTCATAGAAAAACTCAGTCCTGGACACTAATCCCTGGGCAGGCTTCTCTGACGTCACCTGGCTGCCCAGCAGGGTGCTCGGTGGGGTGCCCAAGTGCCAGACATCACTGTGAGGTTCTCTGAGTGGTTTAAAATAGAGGTATATTACAGTATTCCCCTTTGCTCGATTCTCAACAGGACCCACGGATGGGTTCAGGGGAGGCTTTTTGGGAAGGATAGCCATTGGCTCATGTTGTGCATCAACAATTTCCTTATCAGTATTGTGGGCGAGTTCCCTTTGCTCCGGCTGCTGAGGAGTGGACTGACTGAAACAATAAGCCCCGTAAAGGGCTTGTCCACATCACAGCACGCACAGACTTTATCATTTCAGCACAGGATGGTCTGGAGACTATGAGCTTGTGAGTCCTGGATACAGTCCTTGGATAACCCCCCTCCACTGCAATAGCAAAACAGCTCAATCTAGTGCATTTCACTTAGAAAACGCCATTTGTAGGGCATCTACTGAACCTTAAATAAATGCAAACATCTGCTATATTTTCTTACTCGTATTCTAGTCCATTTCAAATATAGAAAGTTTAGCTCGAACTGTTTTGATGCCAAAACAGGCTAAGTGACTTTTTGTGCACAGTTGCCAGAAGATAATGGCCTGCCTTTAATGTACCCCTTTACGTTTAAGTTTAAAGCGGCCCCTAATTGATTTCTGACCGGTATAAAGAAGGAGAGGAGATGGCGGACGGCACTCTAGAGAAAAGAGTTGCTTCTCCCTACAAAGTAATCTAGTAAACAAACACATCAGCAGTGATTTAATTTCAGCTCCTGCTTTAGCTCCCCCACGACCCCGTTTCCACAGCGCTGGCTTTTGAATGGAGCATCTTTGTAGCAAACAGTTGCGCAACTGAGAGATGTGCTCTGAGATAAATGAAGTTCCTCTTTTATCATTTATATTCGCTCTGCCCTACATTCATTACAATCAATATAGATGTCTGCTTTTACTTCTTTATGGGTCAAAAAAATGGTTAATATTGTAGTCACCAACAGGGATTTTTACAAAGTTTTGCGAGAATATTCAATTAAAGCTTGGGAAAAGAAAAGTAGCACGATAATAGTTTTCTCATTGTCCTTATTGCATTTACTTTTGTATTCATGTCTATAGATGCTTATTTAAACAGACCATAAACACATGCAGGAAACATAGGACACTGAACCAAGTAACGGAACCGTAATGGTAACGGTAAATGAGCACATTGTGTGGAGCCAGATGAGTGAACCGTGGCCCTGCCCGTCCTCCTCCACTATGTTTGTTAATGAGAAGGGTTACGCGTGTGACGTGGGAGACCCTGGGATAGAGAAAATGGCCCTGCTTCACTGTGTCCTAGTCCTTTCTTCTTCAAAAATGAAAATGAAATGGCTGGCTGGAAACTCTCTCTCTGAAAGAGCTTGAGCTGAATATGGCATATTCAGCTCTGGCTGGTATCACGCCGGGACAGAGGACGACAGAGTACAAACTCCATCGCCACGCTGCGCTTTTATCACAAACCATGCCATTCAAATGAATTTCCTCCCCTGCCCTCTGCAAATCTCGCTCGCCTCTTGATGATTGTGTGCCTTCACACAGCCCCCCCCCCGCCCCTATTCTATAGTATTAAAAAAAAACTTCAAGAAAGCAATTTGTCTTTAAAAAAAATAAAAGCCCACCCTGCATTAAACTCCAAGGGAGACTGCAAATGCACACACACAAACACACACACACGCACACATACACACACACACACACACGCACACACATACACACACACACTCCAGAGTGGAGAATGGAGACGGGGCACGCGGGTGGAATCTGCAGTGTCGGTGCCAATCCCCGGCAACACAAAAGATGAGCCCCACTGGGGGACCGGCCACAGAGCCGGGGCCCTTCTTATCGACATGAAATGTCTCCCGCTTTCTCATGCGCTGTCTGGGAGAAGGAGGCTCGAGTAGCCCTGAATCCCAACAAAAAAAAGACAAAAATACAGCCACACACGCTCACTCAGCCCGAGGGCGAGGACCTGTTTGCTGGTAATGTTTGCGTCTGGTCTCTCACTAGACCCAGACTCCGGCCAAATAATAGGTACGTCGGATGATCAGAGGGGTGCAGACAAAACGAGTGCCCTTCTGATGTCCCCCCCCCCTGCATGTCTGCTGGATTTCCAGTGCAAATGATTTGTCATTGGTCGTATTTTTTATTTTTCCTTCCACCTCAGGGGAGAGCTGGGTTGGAGGGGCTGCCTGTCCTGTCTGAGAGAGAGGCGTAGCTCACCGCTGAAATGAATGGTGCTCTCTGGCTTTCAGATACCTGTCTCAGGCGGGGAGTGGCTGGATTTGGGAACGCTAATTAAACGACTAGACACTCCTCGTCAGACGGAAGGAAGCAACCCAGCCAGCCGGAATGATTTCCTGTCTCTTCCCTGCATTTTTCTGATACCTAGCTCCCATATTAAGCAAATAAATAAAAAGGCCCCTTCATATTTGCCTCACATGGCTTCTCATGCACACTGAATGACACACACATATACAGAATGACTCTATTTACTTGTGCTGTCAGGAAGGAGCCATAAAAAAGAGAAGCTTCGTGTAATTCATTGCGCTTTCAGTGTTGGAGCTGAAGCTAATTTATATTCACTTCACTTGAAGAATCCTGCGTACGGACAGATAGGCTTGGAAATGTTGTAGCTCTCGCTCTCTCTCTCTCTCTCTCTCTCTCTGTCTCTGTCTCTGTCTCTCTCGATGGAGCTTGGTTACTCCCAGCTATGGATAAACAAGTGCAGGGGCCTCAAAGCTATTGAAGGACAATCGGGGTGGCTCCACTCACTCCTGTTCCGTTTTCAGAATACCAAAGAGACTCACCACTCAACAAATAACAGCCCGGGAAACGCCTTCCGGACGGCTGCAGCTGCCACCGCCTATTAATACATTTATACATGTCATTCTTTGAAACGCGACGCAGCGGCGCACTTGTTTGACTTGGAAATGCATTTGATTTGCTTTTAGTTGGACTTCTACCTTGTGGGGATGAATAAAACATCTGAACGTCAAAATAATGCAGAGCCATGAATATTTCACATGGCCTGTGTAAAAACATTTCCAAGGAAAGAGTCTGAATGAAAAAAAGTGAATTTGTATGATTTCAATACAGTCGTCCCTTGATGCTGTGTTGCTTAGTTGCGGAAGTGGCTTGCAGCTGGGGCTTCCATTAATTTACATGTGGACTACATCTTTATTTGTACATACATATATAGCCAAGCAGCGGGAGTTGTTTGAGTCGTAAATAGTGGAGGACTTATATATATTATGTCTAAATAAGGCTACAGCAGAGTTGTAAACATCTGCAATCAGAGTGCATTGCAAAGGACAATTTGAACGTGACAGCCGTGCGAAGCCACAGATAGATGCAGACAGTGTCTGGTGGTATATTTATACACAGCATAAAAAGCTAGCGCACAGTAAGTGTGAGTGCATTAGCGGGTGTTTGTGTGTGACTGTGCAGAGGAATATAAGCAATCTCATTGGTAAATGAAAGCCGTAATGAACTGGCTGTATGTATCCAGTGGGTATTTGCACAGACCCATTCCCACCTGCGTGCGTGATCGCTATTAAAGTTGAACAATTGAGTATTTACTTTCAGTAAACCTCTCTGACTGTGAGAATTAGAATATTGCTCACCCACATTGGAACATTGTCTTTTCATCCACCGCTATTAAGATTGTAATGCGCGCCGTCTCCAACTCTTTGTTTGCCAGTCGATATTGATGGAACCAGGGGTCAGGGAAATAAAAAAAGTTTCTGTAGCCCGGGGGCTTGTTCTTAGTCCAACTTTACGCAATAAAACAAATGAATGTATATAAAAAATGACTTCCGCCGTTTTTTAATCACGGTGTGTTATGGCTGGGGAATAACAGGAGGATATTGACTGTTCATTCTGACTTGCAGTCTGAATAAAGGAAATTAACTTTCCTATCTCTCCTCCTCTGTCATCAATACCTTTTGAAGACATACCACTGCAGTAGTGAGATTCAGCAGTGGGAATCATCGTGTCAACAGCTCGTCAGTCCTGTCCTTGAAAAAAATATATATAATAATTAAGACACTTACATTTCAACCCAATCCTCACCATCTCCATACATATGCAACAGGGGCTCTAACACATTGTCTCTATTGAAAGTAACCCAGGCCAGCCCAGGTTAAGAAAGCAGGACGTTCCAAATCACCATTCCATGCGTGTAGCAGGGCAATAACCTTGTAAATCTTCCGGGCTGGCCTTTTGAACTCGGCTACTGATCAGCGTCCGAGTGTAAGTAAGTCCCTCCTTCAGGCCAAACGGAGAGGTCAGCCTTTAGTTGCCGTTCTGTTAGCCATGGGATCTGCCGGGGGTCAGTGTTGAGTTGATATGCAGAGAGTAACACAACACAGATGATGGACCTCAGGGCCCTGACATATCTACAACAAAATCAAAACTGGGGCAGAGGTTTTCAGGTCTTATGGTGAGTTTAACAGGGTGTTTTACGTGTAGTTGTTCCTGTGGTATTGTGGACCCATTGATGGAGAGTTTCTGGGAAAAGTTTGACGATTTCAGCTGGGAATGTCGCTTTAGTGATCTTCAACCTTACATCTTTCAAATGCGCTTGTATCTAGTTCATCATTTGGTTTTAATTCAGTGCGGTGAATTTGCAAAGAGCACCAAACTTAAATGGGGGCAAATGACTCTGGAACCTCCTAAACTAGAGATTGCTTGATACATGTGTCTGGCAGCTTAGTGAAAAGAACAGTGTGATATGGTCTTTACTGCTCATTTTGTTCCTCAATGTCACAAGAAAATGTTCGTACTCATGCAATAACGATTACAACCTTCATACAACTTTTATAGTCTGTAAAGATCATTCTTAGTTCAGATTAGCTCGTATGTTATTTCATTCTGGTTGAATTGTATAACTGTAACTGTAATTCATTCCACATGTGTGTGTTGCCCTTGCTCATTGCCTCTCTGTTTGGCAAGGACACTTTCCGAATAAAGCTCAGAACGGGCAAAATAAAGTTATTTTAATTTGAATTGAATACAAACAAAGTTTTCCAAAAGGGGATACAATACAACTGATAAAAAAGTTTGTAAGTCCGCAGGGTCTGGTGCCATGTCCTCTTGTCCTCCTCACTGGAAGACTAGCACGCGAGATGTGTGTGTGTGTGTGTGTTCGTGTGTGTGTTTGTGTGTGTATGTTTGTGTGTGTGTGTGTGTGTGTGTGTGTGTGTGTGTCTGTCTGCGTGCTTGTGTCTATATAGGTGTGTGTGTGTGTATATGTGTGTGTGTGTAAGTGTGTGTGTACATGTGCGTGTAAGTGTGTGTGTGTGTCTGTGTGTGTGTGTGTGTGTGTGTGTGTGTATGTGTGTGTGTGTGTGTGTGCACGTGGTGGCAGCAGGGGACAGCGGCTGTGAGCCTGCACAGCTTCAGATAAAGTACTCCTTCCCGCCCTGGTCGGTGGCGCCTGGCAGGGCGGGGTCGCCGCCGAGAGGCGTGTCCGCGGTCTGGCCAGACTCTGCGCCCTTGGCCCCGTCGGTGCGGCAGCTGCCCTTGTGCCGGCACGCGGAGAGGATCAGAACCACCGCCAGGCCCGCCAGCGCCAGCGCGACGGCGGCCATGACAGCCACGGAGGGGTGTGACGGATGACGGTGGTGTTGGTCAGCACAAGGACTAGGGGCGGGTCACGGTGACAAACGGTCACAATTCAAAAGGCGGGACGCTACAGGGCTGCAGGTGAGCTTTCGTAGGGGGGGGGGGGATCGGACGATGGACCTCCGCCCTCTAAACCACAGCTAATTACCGTAGCGAAATGAAATGCAATGTTACCTTTCATTTTAAAGACCAAGCGGAGATAATTTTTGTCAAGGGTGTTTTGTCAAGGGTCTTTAAAGAAAATCTCCAATCGTGTTTGTTAGACTTGTTTCTAACTTTCTTATTTTTTCTTACCGTTGACCCTTTAAGAGTTTCGTATTCAGTCGTTAATTTATTCTAGTCGTTCATATATTGTCAATGAACCGTTTACATCTGTTTGCAATGATGCATAAAAACACTGGCATGCCCTAGCTTTCTTATCTTTACATATGCAATATACTACATAAAGGTGATGGACAATCAACAGCTGTTCTTTACCTCTCATTACGTTACTCAGGGTTATAAAGCCGGTTACATGGGTGGAGCCTATTTCCTTCCTGACTATAGCCAAGCAGGTGACCCCTGCAATTCTGTTGACAAACCGACCTTGAGGTGTTTATTAAAATATTGGTAAGTTTGTAGCGGATATATCCATCCACGATATGTAATGTTGATTAGTGTTTTTTAAGATTCTGTTGTCCATCCCTTTAAGGTCTTTTAAGTTAGCCTAGTTCCACCATAATTTGAACACTGGGCTAGCCTACGCTCACAAGATACAGTGATTATTAATGGCACAATGTATTCCAATTTTCACTTGTTGCAGGCCTCATGAGCATTATACGGATTGAGCTCTGCCCTTCTTTATGAAATTATCTACAGACCTGAAACATACTGTGCCACAGCCTTTTTATGCTTTATATTTCAACCTAATGATCAGCAGATGGACGATGGCGAGAAAATGACGGTGTTTGTTTCAATTCAGTTTTAAGTACTGTTGGCAGACAAATAGATTTGATGTGGCCATAAAAAAGGCATCAGCACTGTTCCATGTGTAATATCTTGCCTGTTGGTTGGCCACCTCTGAAAAGGCTTTAAAAGGCTTTGTTCCAATACATTTACCAGACATCTCTGGTGCCTCAGAAAGAGAACGAGAAGCCTGTTTCCTTTGGGTTTTACTCAACCACAGCGAATGTCTGCCACTCGCATCAATTCATTTTCCGCGTTGACATAAATGAGGCTTTGCTGAGAGCGGAACGCAGTGGGAGTGTTTGAATGTTTTGTGACATTGCCAGTAAAAAAAGAAAGAACACATTTGAACTCACCTCCTAGGATGCCATCAAAGTATCCATCGTCCGTGTCATAATCTGCAACAAAGAAAGGACAGAATTTCCAAATGCTACCAGGCTCACCGCACACAACGTAAGCATAGATTCTACTCGACTTTGTACAATAAATCCATGATCAAAAACATGGCAGCAATCATTCCCAGACAGCTCTGACAGTGTTTTCCTTATTCTTTTTTTGAACAAAATGCAAATCGTTCATCGTAAGTTACAGACAGCTGTCTCTACCAAACCCCCCACATCGGCTGAAAGCACTGCTTTGTCTCTGTCGCCGGGGGACAAAAACACTCATTACCCAAAGTGATTAAAGATAATCATGAATTATTGCACGGGAAACAGCTGCCCTGCTTGACTCATGTTCCCTCGGAAGGGCGGAGACGGTTCAGGCGAATAAACGCTTTGTGTGAAACACCTTGCGAGATCCTCATCCAGTATCACGCCTTCCCTCGAGCACCTTTGAAATGTGAGCCGCTCGCTAGACCGGTTGNNNCCCCCCCCCCCCCCCCCCCCCCCCCCCCCCCGTCGCGCGCGAACAACCAATGCGCGCTGTTATAAAGCTGCCTCATTAATGGCTAATCACCCAAAACATCTAGGTGCTCGCCCACTCATTAAATTCTCATCGCACAGCATTGTTTATGATGTGGACATGTTTGCTGCAATTAAACTAGAATTACGATGCTTGCTCATCTGGGATGGGTAGTTAAGGGCTGTGAGGAGTGGGAACGGAGGTGAAAATTAGACTGCACTGATTGCGGGTGGAGTTCTGGGAGCCGATGAAATGAGTAGTAGAGCGAGAGAGAGGTAGTGAGGGACCACAATGCTAAATATCATTCGGGGCACGTGGGGGCTTTCAATAACCCTGAACAAACTTGAAGAGCATAATTGTGTCGTGCTAGGCATCCATGCGGGGATACGCAGTCGACCGTGCGTTTTCTGCATTCCGTCGCATCCGGGGCTGCCTCTTGTCGGAGGAAGCTCCGACGCCGGGTGCACTCAGGGCAACTCGGGAGAGGGCAGCTGTGACGGCTACGGGGGGCTTCATTAGTCTCCCAATGTGTTAAGCTGTTTTCTCATCCGCATTCACAGACCTCGGCTCTTCCCCGAGCCTGCGTCTCACCGACGCCGTGAAAGGCTTACCTGGCATTGGGACCTGGGAGTCTTCTCCATGGAATTCATGTTGCAGATAAGTGATCTATGACCGAAGTGCACACCTCCTTCCATTACAGCACGCCAAAAGTAGACGCCACACTTTTGTTATTTTATTTATTTATTTTTTGACTGTATTATTTGTATTTATTCGATTACAAAAAAAATGGGGTGACTGAAATCTTTTTAGGGAGGTAAAAATATAGAAGTCTTGAAACAATTTCCTGTACTTTTGCGGTTGGAATGAGCTGGAGAATAAATTGGAGGACGAAGAATACAACATCCCTCTTTCAAAGTAATGAAAACCCGAAGAAAAATAACAAAACAAGAAGAAAACGTACCAAGCAGCCCTGCTTCGCTAAGACCTGTGAAGATATATTATATAAGGCTTATTCACCAGGGGAATGGAAAATTGTATTCAGAGATGGGAGGATATTGTAACTGCATAGCAGGAATACAGGAAGATTCTTTGGTTGGAGTGTGTAAGTGTGTGTGTGTGCGTGCACGAACACATATGTGTGTAAGCATGTCTTTATGTGTGTGTGTGTGTGTGTGTGTGTGTGTGTGTGTGTGTGTGTGCTCGCGTGCTTGTGCGTGCGTGTGTGCCAAAAGTAGTCTTGGGGCTCTTGATTCTACTAAAGCAGCTCAAAAACAAATAGGCCTACTTCAAATTCTGGGATAGTTTCAAAACAGCAAACAATATCCAACAGACAGTAATTAGTTAGTAAGTATAGCAACCAAATAACGACAAAATGAAGTCTGCCTAACGCGACAAAACGTTTTCCAAAATCGGGGGAGAAATCTGCAATTGCCTTTCAAAAGACGGAAATAAAACGGATGATGACACAGGTCAATAATTTAAGCAGTGTTTTGTTTCTTTTTAATGCAAAATGATGAATTCAGTGGAAGATTATCCGCTCCGAAGGTTGTATTCATAAGCCACAGGAGTGCTGATTGCTGTGGCCCGCTTTAATTAGGTTAGCAAATGTCAGCGTCGGGTTTAGAGGGAGCCTCGGGTACATTTGCCTGCCGAACAAAGCCTGTGCTCGCCCTGGAGGTGTCTCCTTGTTAGCTAGATTCGCCTCATCGACCCCCTACAGAGCCAGGGACATCTGCTTGAGCCTACCAGCCAGGGATCAACCCAGACTGCTCTGATTCCTGTCTTCTGGCAAAGAGGCAAGGTGGAACCGCGGGCAGGGAAGAGCAAAAAATAGGGGGTTTACAGATGCAGAGCTGCAGGAGCAGAGGCTATCGCATGCCGCAGAGTATTAGAGTGCCATCGTCGAGTCCTTCCTGTTTGGCGTTTTTGCGGGCTATGCACACTCACACACATACACACACACACACACACACACACACACTCAGCCAGCAGAATGGCCTGTCGCGCGGCAGGCACGTCGCACTGCTTTCATCGACTTCCCAGAAGTGCCGTTAATCTCGCCCAAAGCCAGCGCCGAAGCGGTGCTGGTGAGTGTCTCTCCCGCGCTGAGGCCAAGGCAAAAACTGGAAGCCAAATTAATTCCACCCTGCAGCACTGTGGCTGACATTGTGCTGATATGATATTCTCGGCAAATAATCATATGCAAATGCCTGGCTGCAATTTGCTCACGCAACTGTGCCACGAGATGTAGTGCAAAAGAAGAAGAAGAAGCAAACGAAACACCCAGACATCCCACGTAGATGGCACACATTTGAGATTGCTAACCTTCTTGCATATGCTATCACAGCCACAATGTTATCATTCTGTGCAGATAGAGTTTGAGGTCTCCGGAAGGTCTTTTTTTCCCCCTTTTTTTTCCTGCAGTGCTGAGGGCCAGTCAATTTCCGGACTCTCAGGACAGGCCAGCATGTGCTGCACATTTAATGTGAGACAGCGATAAGTGTGGGGCCATGGAATTTGGCCAGCCAAGAGCTGCCTTTAAAACAGCACTGGACATGACAACCGGCCTTGTAGTGCGCCTGTTTTCTGAAAATGGAAACAAGCCCTTTGATGCTATCGATGTCGTCACACAATGGTGTCTGGATTCAGGATAAATCTGGCCTTCATCCCTTCTACACTTTAAATAGGATGCAAGTATGATTTGATCACAGAGGTTTGGTGGTCCCGTAATGCCGTTGGTCTCTTTTTATGTAATAACATAGAAACAGGCCAAGTGGGGATCTGGATTGAGGGCATTCTGGGCTGAACGGACAAGGGCAGGGAAAACCGCTTCAGTATCTTGGCCCCCTTTTTGGAGAAGTTCCAGGCACAGACCAAAACTTTTGCTGGCGACGATTTAGGGGAAAATGTTAATAAGAAGGCCCACTGTAGTGTGCTTGCAAATTCTGTGCACTCGGCAGGCAAAGTATAAATTTGGGAATTTTCTCAACTTTATCTGATGAGCAGGGGAGGGCAAGCTGTTAGCAGGGTTTTAATCCACCATTTCTCACTGTTTCTATATAAATGCTGCTCATCTTTGTCCCATAGTCAGTGATTCACTGATTGTCACAACATTAGCTCTAAAAGAGAGAAATGCCTTACTCTCTATCTCTCTTTTGTTCTATATTTATTTATATATATATATATATATGGTATTTCTTTTCAAGACTCAAACTAAAAACTAACCTAATAACGAAGGTTATAATTGACATGCATATTTGGTTCCCTTCATATGTCAAAATCACCTTCATGAGTCCGGCGTAAACTACCTTATAAGTCGCGTTGAGCTCCCTTGATCAGCGTACTTTCAGTCAACACATTTCAGCGGCAAGACACTAAGCCTCCGTGAAGTCTGTGTGAATATTACAGTGTATCAGTGTACACAAAGGGAGTATATAGAGATCTCGTATGGACAGTAGACTGTCAGTTGTTTTTCCCCCTGCTTTGTTGTATATGTTATCGATGCTTCTGCTCTGGTTTACTTGACGTCACGTGAATTTTAAAGAAAAAAGAAAAAGAAGAAGAAAAATAACTGTGATCTATTATTCATCAGCATGTGTCTCTCTGCACCCTGCTGCAGGACCTGAAAAGAAATCACTTTGACTCCCATCCCATCATTCATCTTCTGTGTCATTTCACAGTGGGACTGCGGGGACAACTTCTATAGTGCATGAGGAACACGTATACCACAATACACATGGAAATCTGTATTTTCTAAATTAACTATTGGACCATTGGGTAGTTTCTGGTCCGTTTCGTATGTTTGACTGGTCGTCTAGCAAACCGGTGGGCTCTGTGATGTGAAGTGTTATTTTAAGATTGCCGGTCCATACGTTTGGTTTTCTGCTTATGTAAAAGTTGGTCGGCAACGAGAGAGAGAGAGAGTGGGAGAGAGGGAGAGAGAGAGAGAGAGAGAGAGAGAGAGAGAGAGAGAGAGAGAGAGAGAGAGAGGCCTTTACTCACATTGTCACGTTTCTGCAGAGGTAAGGAGGGGTTAAGGGTGTTGTTGGCAGCTGACAACAATAGTGTTTGCGAAAAACAACAACAAGGATACTGAAAGAATTGGCAATAAAGGAAGCGGGTAGTTTTTCTTTGAGCTGACCAGGGCGTCCCTCGCCCGGGGACACCGTTGCCTCCACGTACACACGCACGCACGCACGCCTCCTTCATGCGCTGACCTCGCCGTCACCTCGCCACGAACGAGACGCTGCGGACGGCGCCCGGGAGCTGAGGGAGGCGTTTTTAGTGCTCACAGACGTCCCCGGCCGGAGTGCTGAGAGTTCATTAGCCCCATGCTAATCCCCCATGGCTTCATTACATACATTCCCCATATTAGGCACTTTTCATAAAGTATGCACCGTTATGCACAAGGATATAACTGGCGGTGATGGGTTGGGCGTGGGGGAGGAAACATGCTTGGTAGCCAGTGATACCAACCGGGCGTTTAAGAAACAGTGAGCTGAGGCAGAAATGTCCATGGGCCTGGATGGTGAGCGGTATTAGGCCTTCATTCTTAAGGTTCATTCTCTCAAGGCTTATTTTTGTTACTGAGCTAGAATAAGCCCAGTGCACCGGGTAAAGATTTAAAAAAAACATGATATATGGTGTAAAAATATCTATTTTCCATGGTATGTGGTGGTATCAGTAGCAAGTGTGCTATTTGAACAGGATTGCGCTAGGGATGGACTCGCTGGCAGCTATGCTAATTGCTAAACAATCTGCAAAGTAGGTATGAACGACATGAGTTCAGCAGCATTTGTGCATATGTGTTAAGCTAGGGAGTAACAACAGGCAGTATTTTAATGTAGTAAGTATAAATGTATA
This sequence comes from Trisopterus luscus, assembly GCA_027122455.1. Lineage (NCBI taxonomy): Eukaryota > Metazoa > Chordata > Actinopteri > Gadiformes > Gadidae > Trisopterus > Trisopterus luscus. The sequence continues at coordinate 9,085,077 of JAOPUA010000091.1, read as the reverse complement.
AAGTATAATGTAGAAGTGTTTTATCATTACATTACATTCAATTACACATTTAATGATTCTGATTGGCCGGACCTGCAATCAATCAATTAGCCGAGCCAACAGTGAATGCATGGGATGGGGCTGGCTAGAAAAACGCAAAGTGACACACAATGCCATCGCTCAGGGCAAGCTCAATGTCTTCACACTTTGATAAAGTCCTTGTTTCTCTTTTATTTCCAACTCTCGCTCTCTCTCTCTCTCTCCTTCTCTCATGTACACACTCTATGAAAATGGCCTACCAGGCATAACTAATCAAACCATTTTAATGAGCGGCATGCCATTGGTTGGCCAGGGGAAGGGGAGGCAGCGGGAAACTGGGTGTACTGTAATCTCCTGAACAGCCAATATCGCATAGGCTTTGATGAAATGCTCGGGATTCATGTCAAAGTCACAGTGCCAGCCAGGACACTTTGTCATTATGATAATATTCCCATGAATAAAAATAATGAACTTCCTAAAGGATCCATGCAAATGCTGATTGGAGAGCGAACCTCTTTGTCGCAAGTGGATGGACAAGGAGAAATAAAATATTGGCCTGACAAGAATATTCTGTCACATTCCAACTTGCATTGGATGTAACTTTCAATTGCTTTGCATGCTACAGGAAATCAGATTTCCTACTGACTGATGGAGTATTTAGTCATGGCCAAGATCGTGGTAAATAGAAATTGATACCGTTACACTTAATCCAAAGGACACCGTCCTAACAAGGAAATGTAGAGCATACTATTTCAAATATATCAAAACCATTTGAATAAAATAAGAATGAAGAAAAAATAATTTCAACCAGTATAATAGGCCAGGCGGTGAAGACAGACCTGCAGATTGATAAATGAGAAAAGTTGATTGAGTTGCACAGATGACTCCAAGCTATTGGTACGGGCGTTATCAAAACAGCCTAGATCCTGCACGCTAGAAAGTGGACACTAATATTTCCCACTCGCAGCTCGACATGACAACCACATCAAGAGACGTCGGCGCAGCATTAGTCCCTCTGGGCACGCTTGCTGCGCACCTCAGTTGGCTCGGAATTTGTGACATTGTTTTCCCAGGGTTGTTGTGAAAAGAAGGATTACGTTTACAGGCCGTCTGTCGCTGTCTCTCATTCTTCTGCGCGTCGAGACCCAGTTGAAAGGTGGTGTCGGAAACATGTTTGCCAATCGAAACTTCAGGGAACAGAGCAAAGAGGAGGTGCGTGGGCGGATGGAGGATGTGCTAGGGGGTGAGGTGGAGGTAGAGTGGGGGGGGAGAGACTGAAGGTAATATGAGGAGAGATCTGAGAGAATGGAGGTCGGCTTCATCTTAGCGAGCCCTCCTCTCTTTTCATCTGCTGGTCTTTCGTAACTACCGGCCCATTATACTCAAAATAAATTATTTAATTCATATAGCTAGTGTTTTTCCATCCCCTCCACACACATACCGCACACACACACACACACACACGCACACACACACACACATGCACACAAACACACACACACACACACACACACACACGCACACACACACACACACACACGCACACATGCCACTACAGCCACACAGCAACACTGTACTCCGTGTGTTGCTTGATATCAGTGTGTTTATATGTGCCTCTTGTGTCTACACAAACACAGACACAGGCGCAAACACACACAATCACATACACACGCACAAGCATGTGACAGCCTTGTCTCCAGCTTGCTGTGGAAAACACTAGGACTTAATAGTGCGTCAACGCTAGGGTAGGCAATTTGGAGAAACTTCAAGAGTAAGCTTGATTTTGAAAGTATCCATCCGAAAGATTCCCACCTCTTGCTTCATGCCTGCCTCCGAAGCCACTCCCCCAAAACACATGGCTAATCCTCTAGCTTTAGGTAGGTTGAAAGAAAGGTGCAATCCAATGAATTAATTCAGGCCGATGGAAATGATTGGACAGGCTTATTACAGTCACAGATATATCTTATTTTATTTTTATTTTTTTCTTGATTGCTATCAGGATGTTTAGGTAATTTCAACAAATGGGACAAATATCGCTTTCAACTATTTTAAAATAAAAAAGTGTTATCATTGACGCTAACAATGGGAAATTAACACCTGCATCAGGGAATGATATAAAATAATCACCTCCAACACATATTTTTGTGTGTCTCTCTTACTTTCTCTCTCTTCCAGACATGTCTCTTCTCTCTTTCAGAAGCAACAGGGCTCCTCGTATTCCTGCATGTGTGTGTGTGTGTTTGTGTGATTAACAGGTTTCCTCTAATCATAGATTGGGAAAAGGAGCAGAGTGGGATTATTTCTGTTTATTAACAGTCATATCTTTAGTTAGAAGTATCACAGGAATGACACGCAGGTAAAAATAGAGGCAAATACTTACACTGAAATTGCTATTCCGTGCTTCAAGAATGATATTGTATGTTGCAGGCAGGAACGGCTGATTGTGTTAAAAATAAGAGAGAGATGAAATGACACCTGGGAAATTGCGAATGACCTACCGGTCACTGCCTTGCCTTGTTATTTAGCCATGGAGGGAGAATATAACGTTTCAGGGACACACAGAAATCATATCCAAGAGATGAACTGTATGGAGAGTCCTGACCCTTCATAGTGATACTGATACTGAACAGCCCCAGGGCAAAAACCAACTCACACAGAAACCAACACAATGCCTTGGTCAAAACAAAACAAAATGGAGATTTATTTAATGGAAGAGGACAATAAGAAACAACAACAATACTATTCTACTCTTGACCTGCTCCAATGAGTGTGAGGCTATCAATCATAAATTCATCGATGTAATTTAATAGACAAACGGTCTATTCAAATGGACACTAAAGAAATGCATCAAAGACCATTTACCATGTGTTGATTAAAAGCCATGACTGGCGTTAACTGTCTCTGTTTGCTTTCAGATTCTAATTATGATGCTGTTTTTGTGTCAAACTGGCTGAAAAGGAATCCCATCATTATTATATAATCCATACTGCTAACAGCAGTATAATAACATGGTGGACAGAGATGCACATAGGGCTAGTAGGACATGAGGGGAGAGGACAACACAGCCTTGCATTTGTTATGGATTGTTGCTTTCAGAAGTAATAATCATTTCCCTTTGTTTTAGGCCTGGAGAAGTTTCACTGTGTCTACCGCCCACACTGCGCACTGCAATATTGTTAGAATAATGGGTTTGAATAATGGGTTTTGACAAATAGTATGAAAAGTATTATATTTTATCAACTGTTTGACTTGTAGCCATCAAGTCAGTATTCCATCACATTTATCTACTATTATAATATCATAACATGATAACCACTATTTTGAAATGTAGAAACTCGGTCAACATCGATTAAATTCAAACTGTTACTTTTACTTGAAACTATTACTTTTACTTGGAGTATTTTCAGTTAAAGTCTCTCTACCTCCTCACCCATACTGAACAGTACAATATTTGGAGGGGTAGAAATATGGGTTCAATGTTACATGTAGTGGTGGATTTCATGATTTGTTTGAATGAATCAGTTTGCGTCGGTCAGTTCGCCAAGAAGAGTCGTTCGAATCGTTCATTCGTTCGCTCGTTCAGTCGCGTTTCCGGTAGTGGTTAATCATGGTTCTCAGTGCATGTGAGTCGGTCAGATTCAGCTCCTCGTCCCTCGTTCCCATTCTCAAACGAATCACGATCGTGCAGTGGTGCGAACGGTCATCAATCAACACAACATTAACTAAATTCCTTTAAGCTGAGGAGAGCTTCATGTTCGGAATCGGGAAGTCTTCACTGCTAAACACAGTCAGTGAACGAACGGCGACTAGTAGTGGGTGGAGCTAGGAGTCGAGTCTTGGAGAAAGAACGATACCAATGAGACAAACTGAAATGGGGAATCAGGTTGGTTGGTTCGTTCAAACTGATTCGTTCGCAAACGAGCCATTCTGTTTAAGTGTTTCTAGCACTTTCTATTGGCCATTTGGTGAATATCTCCTATTCCTGTTATTTTGGGTTAGATTTCTCTGTTTAAAGGCACATGATTAATAGCCACCAGTAAAACAAACTATAGAACAGCTATTTCATCGTTTTTCATTAGATTTGTTTACATGAATTCATTCACTTTTATATCTTTTACAGTTTCCATACTACAGTTATATAATAATTTAATAATATTTGTTTTGACAAATTGCATTAAAAACAAATACTGTATTTACTTTTTGACTTGCTTTAGTCAAGTCAAAAAGTCAAGTCAGTATCGAAAATACATAGAAAAATGTCATATCACATTGATGATTAACCTAACCCTAACTTGCAAAAGTGATGAAAAGTTAACTTTTAAAGTGCTCCGAGGGATTTGAGCTCCCTTTGAGGGTGTGCAACATGTGAGTCTCATTAATCATGTTCTGATGTAAAACTAACGGTATGGGTACATCCAGGGCGTGTGTAGACACAGGAAGCATTTCAGACAGGTTTCCCCTTAATTTGATGTTAGTCAAGTATACTTTCTAGAACCCGACTCCACCCGATCCCTGACGATGTGCTGTGGTCCCTGTGCGGTTGAGTGTGCAGCGACGACGGTAGCAAATGGAACTTGAACAACACAATCAGTGTTGTGTCGTTTCTCCTGGCTGGGCCAGAATATTCCAGAGGGAGGTTTGTCAGACTCTGTTAAACTCAGACTTCACAGTCGACATTGTCTCTGGATGACCCCTCAACCCAGACAGAACTCAGCGCTGTGAGCGCAGACTCTCACACTCGCAGATCGATAGCCGAGTAAAGGTTTTAAAAAAATCATGCCTGTCATATTTTCAACTTTTCAGTAGACTCCACTACGCATGCACGCACACACGCACACACACCCACACACAGAAGTAATTACCTTCAACTGCATAAACCCATCTTCAACCCCCACATGGGTTCAACATACACACTCACACACACACACGCACACGCACACGCACACGCACACGCACACACACACACACACACGCGCACTGCTGCAAGTCCTGGAAAGCTACACATACACTCCGATCTTCTTCTCAAAACTTATCTGGTTCTCCACTGGGTACTCTAAGGCTGCTGACATCTGGCTGGTACCCCAGTGCGAAACCACTGCCTCCTCCCTATCTCTCTGGAGCACACAGTGCTCCCACACCACCTCCACCACCACAGGACATGGCTCTATTAACATCCATCCCCCATCCCTCCCCCTCTTCTGCTCACTCAGCAGCAGACCTATGGAGCCGCGATAAATTACCTCTCATCACCGCAACCCCCGTTATATTTATATCAAATTCGGGACAGACGGAGGAGTTCAGACGTTTCACCGAGATCTCCAGACAAGCCAATACGCATTTCAAATCATACGCTAGCCAGGAAGCCAATAAAATAAAGGCTGAGGTTTATTGTAGGCCTATGTAAAACGAGAATCATTTGGGCGTTAGGGTTAACCGTTCACTTAGGTGTTGAGGCGCGTTCCAGCGGACTGTTGGTGCTGATCTGGAGCGAGGCTGCCCCCTAGTGGTGTCTGCGGATATGGTCACACGATGACACAGCACTATCATTGAACTGTACTACGTAAGGTGCCCAATGATAACGCATTGTGATAACCTAAAAGCATACCATGAATTAATATTTGGTCCATGATTAGGCACTTAAAAAAACACAAATGACTCATATTATGATTGTGATGTAATGTAAGTAATGATATTTGCTTTGCACAACCTGTTTTTTTTTTTTAATAAATAAATGTATTCTGTCTTTATTAAGGAGACCAAGGTCATTGCTATTGGGGATTCAATCCATTATCAAAGAGCTTAACTGGATTTAAGTAAATCATATATTGTACATGAAGACACGGATTTATCATCATCCAAAGAGTCTGAGTGTTTGGACTCTATAATTGCATCTTATATATTCAATCCAAGTCATATTTAAAGCTAAAGTTTAAAGTTTAAGCCAAAGTTAAGCCAAAGCTTTCTTCAGGCATGTGTTGTTTAATTCATCGTTGCTTAGAAATAAAGGTCATTTTAAATTGTTACCCACAGTATCAGTTCTTTCCATATAGAGAAATGTCTTATGTTGGGAAAAATAGGGTCTGGTTGTTGGCTGGATCGGAGGAACGGAGACGGAGAAGGGATGGACTATGTCGGCATAAAAGCCTCGAATTTATTCGGTGACAAAAAGTTATACTGGTGACAGGTTATACTAGATGGTGAACAGCCTAACAGGTTGGTTCGGTCGAAGTGCCTTAGCGCGCGCTGAGGGACCCGTAGCTTCGCCTTCGAACAAGGTTCTGCTTCGAGTGGGGAAAAATGAGAGAAAA
>JAOPUA010000091.1:9026711-9041830 GCA_027122455.1 Trisopterus luscus | reverse complement strand
CATCAAATTTTCTCCCAAAATGACGTCAAATGACGCGTTTGACGTCATTTCGGGAGAAAATTAGATGAGAAAAAATGGAACGCCGGTTCTAAATGGGTGAACTATCCCTTTAATTATACATTCCGTTTTTCAGTAGACAGGTGCAATTTGTGTTCTAAATCAAATGAATGATTTGAAATAGTGTACAAGATAAATTTCTTCTTTGAAAACACAGTTGTTTACTTTATTACCATTTAAAAGTTAGCACAGTGTATACACTTTGGTCCAACTTCTTAATCAGCCGCTTGCCTATGCCTTTTGTGCCACTATAACTTCCACTATAACCTATGTTTCCGTCGTCTGTTCTATCCAGTCACTTAAACCCAAACGAGTAACTGTTAGAGGTGGGATGAACACAGGGAAATGGGGTTAAAGAAAAATAAAGGGTTTGTTGGCCATTAAGCCTTTAGAGAGGGAAATAGATCACGTTTAGCACAAAGGCTAATTTTAGCTCCATCTGCCTGTTCCCCTCCACTACCAACAGAGAGCATCTACGAATGAAAGCTTACCCCTAATCACCTGAGCTCGGGAGAACTGAGGACTGAATAATAGGGTTTCACACAACAAATGGATGAGGTAGAGTTGACAAATGGCTGTCACATTCCCCAGAGCGTATCCCACATGCTTCGCAATAACAGCAGTTAAGCATAAGGAGGCACATACACACACACACACACACACACACACACACACACACACACACACACAAACAAAAATCAATCCTCTAGCACTGCACAGCTCTTTCCTCAAAACAACACAAATGAGACTTGTTTGTCCCACCTCATTGATTTCCTCTTGCAAATGAGGAAGATGTCCAAATCGGCATTGTGAGTTAGATCAGATGAGTGGGATACATCCTACTACACCCGGATCACAAACTGAGACACTCTCATTTGTGTATCGTCTGAGCTCCTCCTGTCTATTTTTGACATGTTTTTTTTTTTCTGATTTGGACCGTGCGAGTGGAAACGTACGCCTACCTAATAAAGGTCAAGACCATTTGAAGCAGCATGTAGAGTCTGGCAGCAGCAGACTCTTGTCTATTGGTCAGCTCGAGACCATGTGGGGGATGTTGGTGTATTCTTTGCATAAATACCCTCTTCCAGACTGATGCAGCGAGAGAGAGAACTCAATGTTAAGATGTACGACACAGGCCGTGGGTCATTACCATCACCATTAGTTAATGGTTACTAGACTGTTGATTAACTGTTAATTAACAGTTAGGTAATGCTGCATTAACTAATACTAATAAATGTACCCATATTGTCGTAGAAACGATGGCCATACACAGGCCACAGATCAGGCATCACCCTCTCATGTCTTTGCAGTAGGAAGGACATGAGAGAGCTTGTTGCCTTTTTTTTCCCGTTATTAATTAACCTTTTTAATCACCATAATCACATAGAATGTCATATTCAAAGAACTAACTTAAATAACTTCATTAACACTACATTATTCATACCTTATTTAAGCGACCTATAGTTTAATTAAATGCAATTATTAAAGATAGAATATATTATAAAATAACAGTTGAATCTATTTCAAATAATTACTAACAAAAATAGATGTTAGGATCAATGGACAGCAGAAAGTATGCTCCAAAGCAAACAAAGGCCACAAATAACCAACAGCTGTGCATATCCCTACCTACCCCCAGTTTGAAAGCAGTTGGATGTACTGCTTACATCTTTACCACTTTTCGTCTAATTTCAGATAATTGTCAGAAGCTTTCAGTTCATTAAATGTGAATACTATCATGTCAGCCAGTGGGGACATGTAGCAGGGCACAATGAAAAATGTCCTAGTGAATACTTTTGATAGCAGTTTTTAGAGTGGTGTTCATTAAGAATTGAAAAAGGGAAAAGTATTGATTGGTATGGTTAGCATCGATTGGTACAGACATGAAGGATTGCGGGCGGTGTGCGTGTGTGTGTGTGTGTGTGTGTGTGTGTGTGTGTGTGTGTGTGTGTGTGTGTGTGTGTGTGTGTGAAAAGGGGGCATGGCGAGCGAAATGGTGAAGGTCTTAGACTTGCTATAGGCGGCCCATCGGAGGAGGCGGGGCCATGCATAGTGAGGGCGAGTGGAAGTGAATACATCAGCCTGACGTGGATGGAGAGCGCTCTCCTCGGTTTGTCTTGGTGATCAATCCTAACCCGATAGAGAGAGAGAGAGAGAGAGAGAGAGGAAGAGAGAGAGAAAGAGGGAGGGAGCGAGAGAGAGAGAGATAGGGAGAGAGCGAGAGAGTGAGAGAGAGAGACAGAGAACGAGAGAGAGAGAAAGAGAGATAGAGAGAGAGAGAGAGAGCAGTAGGCTTAATTATTCCACGCCAGAGCCCATCGGTGTGCCCAGCTGTAGATGCGCGCCATCAGCAATGTATTTAATTAGGCGACATTGTGTCGTTGTGTTATTAGATGATAAATAATTATGCCATATACTATATCCCTAATTGTTTTGTCAACATTGCTTAATTACTTTAGATCACTAACAGGGTTTGCAGCCGGAAACTAAGAATTCATGCTTTTGTTACTGCCTCGTGTCAGGCCCGTCAACTGTCAAACGCTGTCAACCATTGCAGCATGACTTATTAATATGAACACGCTTTATTGTATTATTTTCATAATGAACAAAAGTGCACTTCAACAATTGTAAGCTGTCACCAATCCCTCTACGGTCAGTGTGGCTGTTTGTTTTGTATTTGTAATTTTCTTTGCCACACATAGTCCACTCTGAGTGTAAGTTAGTCACCCTAGCTGTTTTAATTGTGTGGAAATAAGCTCTTTACATGTAATTACAACAACAATTATCCTGTTCAATGGTTTATTATGGGCTCCACCGGCAACATATTAGGCAGATTATGAAAAGGTAGAAATACATGAATGCCAATGAGATTTTAAAGCTTATACCGTAGAGACGGCTGGCTGTATCGGCGATTGCAAACACTAATTATGCATAGATTAACAGCCAAGGTCAACAGCATCAGCGCTATGATTCTTGGCTAGGTTCTTGTAATAGGCAAACAGGGGATTCACCTCTTGTTTTAAGTATTTTGTTTTGTTTACTGTGTTTTGTAATTAATCATCATGCTGAAAAGCCTAAAAGAGATTTATGATTTAAAATAAGAGGTTAAATGAAGTGCTGCGCTTACAACAGTTGTTGCTTTGATACTTGATACTTCCTTCCTTGATACTTCCTCAACTCCTTTTATAGTCTTTTTTTGTTTTTTGTCTTTTTACTTTATCTTTTGAAGACAGGAGTGCAAGCTACTTGATGAGAGGAATGTAGAGACAATGTACTTTAAATTGTGAGTGGAATTGGGGTGAAAAAGATAGAAACCCTGGGTGTGTCCGTGTAATTCCTTTCATATTGACATGCTTTGGCTGGGGATCAGAAACACATCAAATTACAGTAAGCACACACACACACACACACACACACACACACACACACACAGATTACACGTCAACAACACTCAATTAAACAACACAAATGTAAACCAACACATGTTCCTGTCAGAATGAATGTTTACACTTTTTTTCCCCATCATTGTGTTAAAGCCTAATTGAGAAAACATGTTATGTCGTATTCCTACTTATTTTTATTTCACTGTGAAATAAACAGCTGTCGCTGAGTGCTGACCTGTTAACAAGTTAACATCTGCACTGTAGGTGTGAGTCAAACGAGTCAACACACCGGAGGGAACACACTGTCACGCCGCAGAGAGGTGAACCATTTAAACATTTACTTATGTCTGCCGGTGTTGTGGACAGGCGTGCTGTGCTACAGTTTGATCATTTTCTTCTTCTTTTTTTACAAAACACCTCGCCAATTATTTCTGACACCATATGTTGTGGGCTAGTGTCATGCCACGGATCCTTTGGCAGCCAAACATATGTATGTTTGAGTCAAATGTTTGGCTCCAGTCATGGAAAATCCCAGGCATGCCTCAGGGTCGGCCTTGGGTGAGGAGGATTGCTGCCCGTTTATGAATGTGGAAAATATTACAACTCTAACTGGTTGGTGGAGGATTCACTTTTTTTTAACAAAAGAGATGTTGCTGCCTAATATTGTGCAGATTCTATCAAAGGTCAAGAGTTGTAGGTAAAGGTTGCACATCGTGCATACTTCACCAAGGAAGGTGATATAAGTTGTGTTTATATATTGTCCTCCTTTGTACGATGGGAATATCTGAACATTAAAAAAAAATATGAATTTAGAAGCCCCTGTTTTACAAAAATATTGTGTGCACTTAATGAGAAACAAGCATGCACATAGTAAATATAGTAAGTCAATTATGTAGCATTATTACATCTTGTCTCCAAATGTATTCATATGCAATGGCTTTAAAAAAGTTCAATTTAATTACAGTTTTCACAAGTGTACACTATGATATTTGGATTGGCTACAATGCAAATAGCAAAGTCCATACAGAACACCAAACAACACCCAGTCCAATTAGGGGGCGGACTACTTTAGCCGCTAGGGTAGACCAAGAATTTTACGGTTCGATCCCCAATGTCCCCAGACTAATTGTTATCATTCCTGAGCAGGGTTCATAAACCCATACCTGTTGCTTAATAACTTGGGTCTTTAATAACCATGAATTGCTTCAGATAAAAGTGTTTGTCCTGAATTAAAAAAAATGATTGTTTGGACCCCCAGTGCCGGCCGTGCTCAGTGCAGTGAATAATAACCTGCGTTATGTGCAAGAGGAAAGCTGGAAATACCACCTTCCAGCAGGCTACATTAAAACAAATTGCATTGTTCCCATTTTCAGAAGCAAAATCCAGGTCTTTGTTTTGACGTATTATTGTATTATACAGCCCTCCCTAATCCATCATTGGTACTGTGCCGTCTACACTCACATATACAATTAACTTTACGCCCTTGGAAGTTTACAACATTACGACTCATAATGTGGGTAAATGATTAGTTTGGCACCAGGAACCAGCCAACCACTATTTTGATTTCTATAGTTCAAACACTGTTAACTTACAAGTGATGGTGTCCTCGCTAATGGGCAATACGGGCAAAACCTACTCACTGAAACCTTAGTTTGATGAAGTTCATTCATCTTTTCCTGCCAGCACTCCTTTTTTAATTTCACTGCTCCCTGACTACACTAACACGGTTCATGACCTAAACCTAGCATTTAGCTTTCTTTCTTTCATTCTTACTTTCGTTCTCTCTCTCTGCCTCTCTTTCTCGCTCTCTCTGTCCCCACCAATGAAATGTCAAGGTTTGACATTTTTATTGCACGCTTGAACAATTTCGAACACACACTGATTTTTTTTCTGTCTGTCTTTCTGTCTATTTCCATCTGTATGTGTGTGTGTGTGTGTGTGTGTGTGTGTGTGTGTGTGTGTCAGTGCGTGCATGTCCCTCTCTCACACTATCTCTTTGTGTCTTGTATCTGTATTTAAATATTTAAATATTTTCTGCTTTTGAAATAACTTGTTGAAATTGTGTAACATAAAATATATATGCTAATTACAAGCACTAATATACTGAAGCCTTTGAATGGATATATGGGTTTAAAAGCAATACCCAAAGCAACCAATTGATCACACGATTTATCCAACCATTTATCCCCTGGCCTCTTTACCTTTGGGAGCAGGAACCTAGCTAGGTGAACCAGACTCCACTTTGAACACAGGTCTCTGCGGCTGTGGGGCAACAGCTGCTTGTATTGCATTTTCATTGTATATATCCCTTGATATGATAATGCAAGCTTGAATTGCATGCACTATTTGTATCCAAAAGAAAGACAAAACCTGAGAATGATAATGTTGCAGCTGCACCATACATGTCAGTTTTACACAATCATCCCCTCATGGCCCTTTACAGGGCTGCTGTGATTTCAATCTGGCTGAAAATTGCTCCCAATATATATATACACATAGATACCCTAGAGTTGCACTCTTAGAGAATATGGCAGTGAGTCACCTTTGATTGTGTCTCTCAGACCAAACGTGCAAAGTTACCTACCACTTTTACCTTCTGATAAGACACACACAAAAAAAGCTTAACAGAAGGAATGTCTTTCAATTGACAGCAGAAATAGCCCATTGTTTTGTTGGAGCTGTCTGTTGAAACACTGCCTCGTTATGATGACTGATGCAGAACAACATGATTGGAGGCATTCTTGTATGAATACTCGCTGACATGATGGACAGAAGGACATTTCATATTTTGTACTGCAGGAGCCAACAGTGGGAGTTTGTAATAACTGGGAGTCTGCAGTTGCGGATTACCCACTCCAGAAATGAAGCTTAGCAGGACAGGTCAGGTAATAAATATTGCTTGAATGTTATTCTGCAGAACAGGGCAAACGTTGAGTAAAAATAAACAATTAAGTCGATACAAGACAGGTGAAAAGATACACAAAGAGAAAAACAAGTTAATACAAACAACTTTTAAACCAAATAAAAAATAAAGAATTAACCACTGTTGTTTTCTTTACTTCTGACATGCCTCACTGAAATGAAGCAACACACTTTTTCTTTCCTATCTGCTTTCAAATCGAGCCATATCCAAGCCTGCATCTTCCAGAATAATTTGCCCATCATATAATTTTTTTTCAAAATAAAACATCTGTTTGGCGACAGCACAGGTGGCCCGCTCCTCTCACACACACACAGCAGCTTCCATACAGCCACATCTGTTGTTAAGTATAGGGCCAAATAAAATAAATCAAAAGCAGAATGAGGTCAAAAACACCAACCCAAAATGAAAAACCAGCAATGCCCCGGGTAAACAGCTTTCTTATAATAAGTGCCTTTAAATAAAGAATATATTATAATCCAGTCCTGATATCATCATCATATTCAAGTGCAAGACAAGGTGATATAACGTCGAAGAAGAATGGGTCTTTGAAAAATAAACTTTTTCTCACACCCACTTTCAAAGAAATGTGTTTAATTCTAGAGCCGTATAAGTGGGTGTGCGACTTCAACACAAGCCCTAGTTTGACGCCCGGAGTACTTCTTTAGAGATGCAATTGCTAAGAACATTAGCTGACAACCGAAATGCACATTTTTACAGCGAATAAATGAACAATAGAGACACCTTTTGATAGCAATGATGCCTTACACCTCGGTCACAGGGGGGAACTGTGACATGTATTTACTACACAAAAAGAATCACTGGGTGGGAACACTCGTCACCACAAAGATGTCAAAACCAAGCACATTCCTGCATGAAACACTCAAACAAATATGGAAAGTGTCGGGGTGCTAACAATAGGTCCGTTTTTTTTTATAAAGAGTCAGTTATGCTTGTTCGATATTGTCTAAAATCTCATTGGTCAGTTTAGAAGTCGAACTTCAAGTTACGGCAATCGGGTCTTGCTTGCATTGTTATTAATAGGGTTAGGGTTAATAAATGGAGAAATTAAAGAGTTATACACATCCACATATCCATATGATTGTTAAGGCATGCCCGTAGTCCATACATAATTCTCTGTTTTGTTGATCCTGCCATCGTGTTGTTTTTCCATTGTTCTGCTTTCTGTCCTATCTTCCCATTTTATTTGGCATTTAAGAAATCTTCCCATGAACATGATTCCATTCGCCTTTTGAATTTATGGTTTTGGAAAGATTTCTTCAATGACAAATAATAATAAAATAATCATTTTGTTATACTTTTGTTAATTACTTATGTACTTTCTCCAAAGTGCTCGACTAATGATCTGAACTGACATTCTCGAACTCCATCGCCAGCTTTAGTATATTTATATATGGCTACTTGAGATGAGTCAACAATGTATTGAACGTCTGTCTAACATCTTGATTCCCACCATGAGATTTATGGAAATCATTAGGAAAAACTCATAGCATTGGATAACTATATTGTCAATGTCTTTTCAAGAAAACTTCTTGAAGCGTAATACATAGGTAGAAATTTGTCATACAAGTTCAAATATATGTTTACAGGGCCTTAAATGTTTTCAGAAACCCTCCAAATTATTGACAAAGAAAGGCATTACCGATGGAATTGTGCCCATGGCGCACTTTTCTTTTTTTTAATAAGCCCATGGAATATCCCAAAGAATATTAAATTGACCTTGCTTGGATATTACTTAGACTTGTTCTTGCAATTACAGCCTATCCTTTCTTAAGATAGTATGCTCATGTCAGCACTATTTCCATAATAAGAAAGTGTTGATCGATCCCTCTGTAACAATCCAGGTTGCAAAATCCCCTTTCTTTATGTATATGAGATATTCCTTACACTGCTTGGTACTTGCATTCCTTTCTTATTCCTCCTCCCGCAACACTTATCTTCAATTAGTGTAGTTTGAAAAGTAAGGTCAAAAAGGTCAAAATGCGGTGGGCCTGTTTCACAAAGTAAAACAGGCCCACCTAACTCGGTCATATACTGTATATGTGCATGCTGGTTGCTTAGCTATCCACTAAACTACTTGGTTAGCTTCTTCGCCGCTAAAATCAAACTGCTACAAAGCAACCAAACAAAAGCAATACTATGGAAACAGAGGCAGGACATAGCATCCTTGAAGAAATCAGTATTTAAAAACAAACTAATCGACAAAGCCAAGTTTAGAAGTGCATCAATACAAAGACAATATCTAATAAATATATTTAATATATAACATTTCTTGAGCCATCATTTCACACAGTCTCCATGAAAAAAAGGATCTGCTTAACGAAAGCATCTGACTCTCAACGGCAATAGAAACAGACCAGTCAACATACTCAGAGAAAGACAAGGTGAGTGCAAAGCGCTCCAAGTCCTTGATATTGATCTTCTTTTAGGTTCTCAGGAAGGAAAGAACTGCTTCTCCCTTTTCGGTCTATTCTTGATGTGCATCCTGAACTACGCACCAAGGCAGATCCTTGAGGAGAGACATTCTACATGTCAAGAAGTAATTAGGAAGGGTGGATGCACCATAGCTTTTTATTTTATTGTCATAAAGACAAAGCCTGTATGGATTAATTTTTTTCCGAACCAATTCAAAAATATATCTATCTGATCTAAACACATACGCTTCTGGGGCTAAAGGCGTTGGGAGATATGCTATAATGCATAGTTGATAATGATAAATTATCATTTTCAAAGAAATATATGGCGGAAATGACTTCACAAATACTGAGAAAACAAACTATCACAATGGTGGAATAGGTGGAATAGGACACATCGTCCCAGGAGAATTGCAGGAAACAGTTTGCAGGTTGTTCAGAAGTTATTTACCCGTAATTGTTTACCTTCCTGTATCACATATTATCTAAATATATTTTTGATGAGTCATTTATGCTATCCAGTCAGTTCCAAACTTTTCATAAATTTCACCAATTTCCATATTGTTATTTTTGTATGGAAATTTTCATAACAAATGAAATTAATTGACTAGACCAGGCAGGAATTAGCTGAATTCATTCAATGGGTGAAGTTGATATTTGGTTGCATTTCAAGCGTGCCATTAATCTGTAAACTGAAGGAATAGGCTTTTCTTTAAATTAGACAAGTGATTGGATGAATGGTTATACATTGAGGTGACCTTCTTGGCATCAAATGCTTCTGTAAGAGGAATTAATTTATAGATATAATACCATTTTCAAAACCTCCTGCTCAGGCTCAAAGCAATTTAACACCCTGCTAGCAGCAATTAATGAGACCAGAATCCATTTTGTTCTATATTCACCATTAACATTTCAATTTACACTTGTACTTTCCCACACATAATGGTTATGGCATGACAAATTAGTTTGGGTTACCATTATATTTTACGAAATTCATTATGCGGGAATGTGGGACTAGAAATACAAAAATACAGTGTGACTGAGAGAAAAATAAAGAGTAAAACTGCTTTTTTCAAAAGGCAATTCTTATTTTATTAAACATATAATAATAGTATACTTATACAATTATATCCATACAAAACCAGTCCTTTAAATAAACACAATATCAACATGAGTACAAAAAAGGTCTGAGTCTTCCAGGTTGTTTATAACTCGCTGTCAAGGACACTTTAATTGGAAAAAAAACAAGTTTTCAGACACTACTCTTGTAATTTCCTACCGCAAGTGTTTGTTAAACACTTGATAAAAGAAAATACGCTTGTTGGAAAGCCTATGCAGCTCACAAAAGTATTTTTTCATCCTCTGCTTAAATTATCTTCAAATTGCCGTCAAGCTGTTTCAAACCACGCCATATGCATTTGATTAGAAACAAAGAGCAACAGGGAATCCATACTGTCACACTTTTATTAGGTGTGACAGTTAAGTCTCACTGGACTGTGAACTGTAATCAACTCAAATTGACTGTGATTTCATCTTGCTTATTTCTGCTACATGGCTGTCCATCCATATCTACCTTGGGGAATAAAATAATACAAGAAGAACGCACAAAAAAATGCAAGAAAAACTAAAATTTTCTGATGAAGTAAGTTTCCAATCCACCCCACGTCCTCCATTCATAGAAGAAAACAATCCATAGAGCGTCTTATAACAATCCAGCACCATCTAATACAGGACCAAGTGAAACAGACATAAATTAAGATAAACAAAATATATCAAATCATAGTATATCATATGCAAGCCAATTTATCACAATCACATTTTTTCTTGAAGGAAAAAAAAACAAAGGGAGAAAAAACCAAGAGCATCTTTGTTGTGTGCAAGAGGTCAGACAGCAGGTGCTACTGTACACGTTGCAAGATTATCCTATTCTTCACTTTGCTGTGGGTCGGGCCTGCCAACAGTCTTTCAGGACAGAACAGCCGACAGAAAAGCAATCGGGAAAAAAAGGGTAAGTCTCTTCCATCGACCTGGCACTCCTTCCTCAATGTGTAAATGCATCTATTCACGCATCTACACACATTTCCCCATGTGGCTTGAAACCGCTCCTTCTGAAAAGAATGACAAGAATTGAAATTGATTGGCCCGAGTGTGATTTGGACGTTGGACATCTCTGCGGTGCAGAATCTTCTAAATGCTGTGTATTTGTTGGGCTCCATCCTCCAAAGGCCATTTGGGTGGCATGTCGTTTTTTAGACTGAATGCCTCATCCTGGACCGCTGCTGCCACGTTCCAGCCAACCCCAGCTGATGGGTTTTGCCTCTGAAATGCCACACAAACCTTTGGCAGCGTTCATAGGTTTCAATCACCTGGCCCCGAGGACTTCTGGTGAACCTGAAGGACACCGATCCACACGTCCGCATCGCCTGTGGCCCAAATTCTCACCTGCAGATGCCTCCTGTCGCCCATTGGCAGCACTGGCTTTGGCTGGGCAGGCGCACACACACATGCACGCACACACACGCACGCACACACACGCACACACACGCACACCGATGTCACCGGCTAAATTACCTGTTCTACTGAGAATCTATGTCACAAAGCAGTTGTTGGTAGGGCGGGGGGCGTTGGCGCTGGACATCAGAGATGTCCCCCCTGTACCACCACCCCCCCCTCCCTCCCCTCATTTTGCTCCTCCCCCTTCATTTTGTTCCTCCCCCTCACGTTCTTCCATCCAAAATGGTCCGTCCGTCTAGTTTCCTCCTACTGAGAAAGTCTGTGGACGTGTTTCCCTCCGTGGGGTTTTCAAAGTCGGGTCATTTCCAGAGGAGGAAGAGAGAGGTGAGCGGGGGTGAGTCTGAGAGACGGGGGGGTTCCGGCGGCAGAGCGCTGATGGCGGTGGCCGCTGGCGTGAGTCCATCCCCCCCCCCCCGTCATATGTAGTACTCCTTCATGTTGTCCCTGACGCCGGCGCCGTGGAGGTGCAGTTCGGTGCGGTAGGCCGTCTCCAGGGCCTGGCGGTTCTCCTTCTCCTGGAGGCTCCTCCGCTCCGCCCGCCGCTGGTACAGGAAGCGGCTGAGCAGCGCCAGCGCACACAGCGCCACGAAGACCGCCGCCGTCACCACACCTGTGGGGGTGGCGGGGGGGGAGGGAGAGGTGGATGTTGGCGGACGGTGGTGGAGGGATGAGGGAGGAAGGGGGGGTGGATAATTGCTGCAGTGATCAGGTTTGGTATTTCCTTGTTCCTGGTATATTTATTTAAACAATGCCACCTTTGAAGCCCATCAAGGAGGGCCCACTTGATTGCGGGAGCTAATTAGTTTATTTGTGTTACACACAAACCAAAAACGGTCGTTATTTTCAATTTCTCAGCGGGGAAAGGAAAATATCCAAACAACAAACAACACGTAAGGAAATAGTGCAAATAATTATAATTACATCTGTAAGTGCTAATTAAACAAAACAGAACTAAAAAACAGGGCGCGGGGAGTAAACAAAAAAATTTAAATAAGGTGGAGTCGAGACGGAGACGCCGAAATCCAACAAATCTCAGAGACTGCTGGGGCCCGATTCAAATGGACTGGCAGAGAGTGAGTGAGGCAGGTGGGGAGACGGAGCGCACACACATACACACACACACACACATTCACACGCACACACACGGACACACACACACATACGCTCGCACTGGCATGCAGGCACACACACACACACACACACACACACACACACACACATGCACACACATACACACACACACACATGTGCGGGCACACACATACGCACACACCCACGCAAAATCACACACACCCACAAACGCACGTGCGAACACAGACACACACACACCCATGCACGCACACATACACACACACACCCATGCAAAATAACACACACACACCCATGCAAAATAAAACACACACACACACACACACCCACACACACACACACACACAAACACACACCTCCTATTACAGCGGAGTCATCGGGGGTGGCAGTGGTGTCGCTGCGTTGCTCCTTATCTTCCTTCTCCTCGGCAGCTTGATCTGGGAACGAAGAGGAGAGAAACAGGCTCATTCATTAACTCCCAGTAATGAGCAGATGAGCCGTTCGTCTAGTCGGGGATATTGGTTTTGTCGTGTGAGGGGACGGGGAGGGGGCTATGGATAGGGAGGGTGGGTGTCTGTGGTGGTGGTAGGGTGGGGGGGGGAAGGGAGTAGGGCTTGCGGTGGCAGATAATGCCGTTGCCGTTTGCATACTGCCGTCGCGGGCGATAAACAAAACTTCCATTACAGAGGGACACGGCGGGTTCCATTACTGTCGCAGACTTGTTGCCGATCCCGACCGGAGAGAGAGAGAGAGCGAGGTAATAGTGGGGCCTGAAGCAGTTTGGCTGCCAAAAAAACAACAACAACTAAATACAACTCTAAAACACAGCCTCAGAAACAATTGATCTATTTCTCTCTCTCTGTGTTCCGGTAATGGAGGCCACAGACGGAGCCTGGCTTGCTAACAGGCTGAGAGAGGGTCGCTACCTAAACGCAATTTCCGTTCTCTTACTTCCTCTGAGTCTGAGTGTGCCATTTAACAGTGCCCGGAGCGAGGGGAACACCAAACGTGACGAGAAGCAACAGCAACAGCAAAGACACGGAGAATAAATATGTGATATTTTTCGCACCACAAATGTGAAAAAGCTAAATCCGAAACGGATAACGGACGTGAACCTCCCCCTATCGGGGAAAAAAAAAACCTGTGCCTCTCTCCGGCCGCCGCTAAAACCCGTATGCCTGAAACGGATATCGCTCTCCCTGAGGCACGGCCCGGAAGTCCCGCCCCCTCTCTCTCTCATGAGATTTATTTCGGTCTCCTCAAAAGAAACGCCCACTGGAAACCCCCCCCCCCCCCCCCGTTTCGGTGTGAGCAGAACGCCTGGAGCGAGGGTCGTTTCCATGGACCTTTACCCAGCAGAGAGTGGGAGGTGGCGGACTCGGCCAGCGCCACGCAGTTGGACTCCTCCAGGGCCCCGCGGATGCTGAGCAGTGAGCTGCCCCGGTGCAGCAGCGCCACCTTCAGGGGGGCCAGGTGGTTGAACTGCACCGAGGACAGGCAGCCCACGAAGCCCCGCAGCCCCGCCTGACGCACCTCCCTGTGGAGCGGGTCCCTGCCTACAGGACGGACGGACACCGGGGGGACAGACAGGCAGAGAGACAGGCGGAGAGACAGACAGGCGAAGAGACAGAGAGACAGACAGGCAGAGACAGACAGACAGAGAGACAGACAGGCAGGCCACAGACAGACAAAGAGAGAGACAGACAGATGGAGAGACACGCAGGCAGAGACAGACACACAGGCAGAGAGACAGACAAGCGGAGAATGAGAGACCGACAGGCAGAGACAGAAAGACATACAGGCAGACGAAGAGACAGACAGGCAGGCAGAGAATTAGAGAGGCAAGACACAAATATAAACAGTAATTGTTTTTCGTTTAGCATGAATAACAATCCAAGATGTTTAGAGCAATATGGCCATCTTCTTAGCCAAGCAAAGAGAGTATTGTTGTTTCTTTTGGCTCCACAAGCAACGATGTATGCTCCATACAAACGAATGCTGAATTAAACCGCCTTTTTTCTCTGCTGCATCAAATGGGTTTCTATAGCAACAGCCATGAGAACGATAAAGACAATTATCCCTTGGTATGGATGGCAACTTTCTTTAATCTTTTGCTGAATAATAATTCTAAGGATTTGTAATGCATTGATTTGCGTACGCAATCAAAACCAAAAAGTAGAGAGGGAGAGAGAGAGAGAGACAGAGAGACAGACAGAGAGAGATAGAGGAGGCTGACAGACAGAAAGGGAGAGAGAGAGAGAGAGCAAGAGAGAAAAACAGACAGAAAGAGAGAGAAAAAAAAATATGCGTGTGATTCTTCAAAATGTCTTGGTATGATCAACAGCTATTGACTCAAATCATCACCTCATTATTTTAATAATAGTCATAACAACCAGCTGAGCAGCAGGTCACGGTGTGGCTGTTTCTCATGGTACGGGGGCTTACCGGTGACTTTGCCCAATGTCAAGGATCTGATTAGGATCAACTGTGCATCAGATGACAGGGTGTACTTTCTGTGGATGTCCTGGTCGATCTGGTTGAGTGGAAAGTAATCAAATAATAAGCCGGTTACAAGAAATCCAACCCACGGCTGCTGGTGCCTTTCAATACATTATAGATTCAGTATTATGTTCTACGCCGGTCTCTGGGGGGGGGGGCGGGCGGGGGGGGGGGGGGGGGGGGGCCGGGGGGGGGGGGGGGGGGGGGGGGGGGGGGGGGGGG
>JAOPUA010000091.1:8990482-9000645 GCA_027122455.1 Trisopterus luscus | reverse complement strand
ACACACACACACACACACACACACACACACACACACACACACACACTCGTCTGACCTTAAGACTATCACCTCAGACTTTTGCTAACCACAGGATATCCGAACAAGGGGTTAAGCAGGAAAGAAGAAATAATGTAACCGAAGAAAGCACTTCTTCGACTGGACAATGCGTGAACATCTATTTCAGAGTGTCTGTCACAGCCATGGCACAGACCTTCTGTGTGCATATGCCTCGTCTGTCCCTCCCTGCTGGGTATCATTAGATATTCATTCCTTCTGGACCTGTGTCTGAGGGAGCTGACTCTGACACAGTGAGAGTGAGATTCTGCACGGCGTTGCCTTGCCATAGAAGTGACTATTCACACGCCGATAATCGCAACTGCTTTACTGAGCCTTAACGCGCCAACAGATGCATGCTGTAAAAGTTACACGGTGTCAGGAAAAGTATTATTCTTGGTGGTAGGGTGTGTGTTTGTGTGTGTGCTATATGTGTTGGCTATGTGTGTGTGTGAGTGTGTGTGTGCACATGGGTGTATGAGTGTGTGTGTGCATACACCTGTGTGTCTGCGTGTACATGCGTGTGTGTCTGTGTGTGTGTGTGAGTCTGTGTGTGCAACTGTATGAATGTGTGTGTGTGTGTGTGTGTGTGTGTGTGCGTACACTTGGGTTTCTGCCCGTGTCTATGCATGTGCGTGCATGCGTGCGCGCGCATGCACATGCGAGTGTGTGCGTGTGTGTGTGTGTGTGTGTGTGTGTGTGTGCAGATACTAGAATATGGATGAGGACAGAACAGAAGAGGCCCACTGGAGACCCATCACTCCAGCCGACTGTGAGACACCAGGTCTCTGCCGCCCGGGTTCGCCCCGACCTGTCATCTCGGAGCGTCAGCGTCATGACAACCCATCCCGACCAGAGGATTACCATGCACACACACGCACACAACAAAACACGCAGCCTTCCCTGCACGTGTGAAGGAGATAGGACTAGGTGGAGGGATTACACTCGCCCCCCCCCCTGCTGATGAACACAGAGCTGAGGAGCAGGCCTGGGGATCTGTCCCGCATCGATCGTGGCTGCGTGTTGGATTAGCCAGGAACGCGTATCATACAACCCGCACAATAACACACTGCCCATTACTCTCGATTAGCTACCGCCGAGTCTGGGGGGAGGGGGGGGGGGGGGCGCAGCGTTATAGGGCTTGTACGTCACAATGCATCATGGGATCTTTTTCTGTGATGACTCTAGAGTGAGTAAATGTATAATGTAAAACATAAATATTCGTTAAATGTACCGTCGTCTCGGCCAAGCAGAACTTTATTCAGCCATTTATGGCAGGAGAATTAAACACAACAAGGTCACCCCATAATGAAAACCATGAATGATTAATTCATAAACAGCGATCAAAACACCAATACGACCAATATCATTCTGACGCTCCCACACTTCTGAAATGCCGTCACGATGCACACGCCCTATTGGACAGAGGGCGGGGGGGGGGATGTGGTGAGCTCACCCGTCATGTTGCAGTAGACCCGCGTGGGCCCCAGGGGTCCGCTGCCGTCTGGATCAATGGAGTAGTAGCCCGAGGAGCTGCCTGTCAGTTTGTAGGCCTCGCAGGAAGACTCGTAGAGGGCTGGTGGCAAGGCAGGGCAAATTAGTTTTTTCACGGCGCATTTCGTGCACACAAATGCCGGCTCACAGAGCGCGGCGGCTCAGAGTGGTGGTAAATAACAAACGAAGATAAAATAAGGAAAAAGTGAAAGAAGAACAAAGGTCACGTCCCGAAGGAGGGTTGTGGGCTGGGCGTGGGGGGAGGGGAGAGGTTTTTTTTGGGGGGTGTGTGTGGGGGTCGGTTAGATACCGCTGCAACGTTCCTAATAGTAAATCAGCAGCACACGTAGAACATAAATAAATAGGGACAAACAAACACGACGACAAGGACTCGATCATGAGGAGAAAGGGCATTTCTTGACTACATTCAGGAGGCAGATTCACGAGTCCCAGAGGCGTCTAACATCCCCCCCCACTGGCACAGATTAACTCCTTCGTGTTCCACGTTGAACTGCCTGCACGACTCCTCTCTCCGCCTGGCTGGGCTCAGGTATAACCTAGAACCGGCGTGCAGAGATAACTGTGTTCCTTTCCTCCCTACGCCTTGGAATTAGGCCGGTGATGGATGGATATTTTCCACTCAATCTCATTTTCACGCCTCGACGGAAGCAGCCTGACATCCCGCCAGCTGCTACGTTTGAGCTATTGAAGTGAAACTCTGTATTTTAGGACTCTTCTTTTCGATAGCTTTATGTAGGCACCCGTGATATAGTATGTGAAATATTATTGCTGGTACAAGCGATTATAATCAAGAACCGCTGGCGTTTCAATGACAAACGGCTGCCAGAAGTGGTGCAAACCAAGTAAAGTTGGTTTAACACATGTTTATCCTGTATCCTGTACCAACAGCGCAACGTCAGAAGGAAACCCAATTAAAACAACCATGTGTTTGGTTGTTTGATAAAACGGCATTCGTTGTGCCTTTATAGTGGAGGATTGTTTGTTTGGCAAAGATGAGACATTTCAATTCCTCCGGGGGACGCCCCTCAATGGCACCGAGCCATCAAAAAGATATATTTTCTCATCTCTCGCTCTATACAGTATATATAGCTGGGTGTTTTTTAGACACGGAGATACCAAAGGGTGTCCAACGTACAGTTGTGGCAGCTGGCCCCCGAATACCCGGTCCCCGAGCAGTCACAGTGGAAAGAGCTCCAGGACTGGGAGCACTGGCCTCCGTGCTCGCAGAGGTTCGGCAGACATCTGGCAGACATGGAAGAGAAAGTGAAAAAATATCAACAATCAACAAACACCCAATAAAAGCTAAAGGTCGGACAATATGACATAGTATCCTGAAGGACATGGGTCTTTAAACGCAATGTCGTTTGGCAACCTTGAATCCCATATGAATCGTTCTAGAAAAACAACAATGCTCCCTGTTTAATGGTAGACTATACGGGCCCCGAGCGAATTGTAATCACACACATGGGACAGAGGTAGAAGGAAAGCAAATGTTTACACTCCGACATAACATCCTGCATCGCCTGCTAATGCATGCTAATGGAATATTGATACGAGTATTTAGACACACGCGTTTAGATTGATATAATTAGCAGCAAAGATAGAATTGGAGGTGACGCTGGAGAGCCCCTCAAACATACACTTGTTTGGCAACCCCTTTTTCAATTTCACTAATAAGTGGGGTCAATGTTAGATAATATGCCAACCTTGAGAGGTGGGGGAAAAGGTTCATGTTCCTTTTCAACCAAGTGAGGACAAACAATCATTCAAATTAAAAGGCGTCCGCCTCTCTTGAGCTGTTTGCACAGCATGCACATTTCTATAATTGCAGTCTGACTTTCTATTCAAGCCTCCATAAATGATAGAGTTCAGTCCCATTGTTGTATTTATGTATGTATTTACGTTACTTTGCCTTAGGATTTCCTACGGCAGCCTTCATTTATCAACCCAGGACGACTTCCATTCCGCTGTTAAATGCCGCTCTGCCATTCGACCGCCTGGCAGTCTCAGGTGTAGGTTTAATAATTTCTGCGCGTTTCCTTTTCTTTAGACATGGAAGGGGCCTTTGTTAACCACTGAAATTATGCCACCCGGCACGCTGAGTTCTCCCCTCTATAATAAAGGGGACAATGAAGCTTTAGCACTAACGCAGTAGAAAGAGCAGTGGAGCAAAAAGCTATTATCTCCAGTGACTGGGTAAGGCAGTTTCTGGCCTGCGCCAGCCTGGCCCCTCCCTCGCAAAGAAACGGGTGGTTTCAGACTTTTGAAGGTGGGGGGAAACGGAAGAAAGATGAAGGAACAGCCGAGGAACACAGCCTAGATTTAGCTAATGAGCATTGCACATGCCCAACACTAACACTTGCATAAAATGGCAGACAGAGAGAATTTGGAGGTTGTTACATGTGTTATGCGAGCACACGCACACACACACACACACACACACGCACACACACACATTGATAGACAAAGCCAGAACGCACACACACACACACACACACACACACATACAAAGAGACAAAGCCACAAACACAAAAACACAAAATTAAAGGGTTTTCTGGTAATTAGCATCTGCTCAGCATTGCTCAGTGAGGAGGTCACCATTCACATTGTCACTGAGAACACTAGCAGTAAACGGTGAAAAAACAACAGACCATCCTTCACAGTCTTTTGCTGTATTTCTGTCCCCCTGGAGAACAAAAGAACAGGACAAGGTGACAGGACGCTCAGCCGTCTCTCGCATAACCGAAGCCTTGCAGAGAGTCACCTGTGAACTTTTGATCATTACAACCCGCCACCAAAAAGGAACTGTCCTGCCGTATCCTGGATACCAAGCGTTTAAGTTCCCAACCCTTATCGAATTGTCATACCTGTCATGAATGGCGCACATGTCAAAGCGAAGGCTGTTGTAGTTCCCCAGGATGCCATGCTGGACGTCGTGGAGGCTGGTGGGCCAGCCGTTGATGAATATGAGCCGCATGCAGCCCTGAAACGCCGTGGTAGGGTTCTCACAGTAAGAGGTGCTTGTTGACGAAGGGCAACCTAATGAAACACAGTGGTGGGATGTTCATGTAATCCGGCAGCTGTCAAAAGAACTTCAACTGAATTACTTTGAACAAAGAAAAAACTTTGGATTGGAAAATATGGTTAAAGTTATACGGGGAGATTGTGTTTTGCTGTTGTCTGCTGGCCAACAGCATGAGAAGCCGTCGACACAAATGCTATTTTACTGATAAAATGGAATGGCTATATTTATTGGAGTGACAGTCGTGTGGCGATTTCAACATCTGTGCGGGGGATATAGTGCTGGTGAAAAGAGAGGCCACAACATCAAAACCAGCACGACTGTATTATGCAAGTTGAAGGCTTTGAGAGAGGCTTAGTAAAATGCCACCACCAGAAGATTTGAGATTTACAAGGCAAGGCACTGGGAGCTGAAGTTCTGTACCGATAATAAGTAAATCTTTGCTTAGCAGCACTTTGGATTTAAAAGTAGAGAAATAAATAACTGAAAGGGAAGAGTTTCGTTGTCGGCTTTCACGTAGAACATTTCCACTATCATTCGGCTCCAAATGTTTCAATTATGTTTGTAACAAATCGTTTAAGGATTTTAATCAAGTGTGTTCATTCATTCATCATTTGCACTATAGTTCAATTTATATTTCCCTTGCAACAAATGCTAATTTAAATAAATGACAATTCGATTTTGTATTTTTTGCAAGTTCTTCTTTCAGGGCTGTGTAGCCTGGGAACGAGACAAAATTACCAGCCCCTGCTTTATTTGCTCTGGCAGATGGTCTGCCCCCCTAACCGTTCAGACAGATTTCCAGCCGACCTGGCCCGGTTCGGGACGTTCACAACCCTTTACCTTATATGAGGTTCAAGTATTCGTATCAAATATCTTATAATTTGATACGATGACCGAAACAGAGGAACTCCGTTTAGTATTATTGCAAACAACCAAGATGGCGGCCACTGATGTAGAACAGTCCGTTGAATTTGCTGTCTTGACAGTATTAAACAAACTGGACGGTATATTCCCTCTAAAAGAAGAACAAACCACTACACTTAAAGCTTTTGTTGATAAGATATATGTGTTGCTGTACTCCCGAATGGCTTTTGAAATGGTTGGTTGTATTTCTATCCAATTGCATTCAGAGGCATCTTGGTCTGCTCCCGTTGATAACGCCCCTTGGCGATCGAAAATGAACTGAGGATCCATACTAATATGGTAAGGGGATGTCAAGCTAGCGGATGCGTTCTGAAATATTAAGTATTCTGTACTGTATATTATTGTCTCCATATTAGAGGATGGAGGATGTGATACAAAACCACTTTGTGAAAAAACAACTTCAAAGCACATAGAAACCTAGCAAGTGGTAACAAAACTCTCATAAGAGACTCACCTCCAAAATAAACATGGTCAATGGCGTCCAGACGCGCTCTCAGTTCCACGGTGGACGCCGGCTCATTGTCCAGTATCAGGCTGATCTGGTGGTTCTGTGTGTCCAGGGTTACCGAGTGCCACAATCCATCGTTCACGCTGTGCCCTGGAGACAGAGTTTGAACAGCGTTCCCTCGTAGGCCTTGAGCAATTCATAAGCATTGATTTTGACTGTATTGTTCCGTATCCACAAAATGGTGTTGTGTTTGTGCGCCAGCTTTTCATCATTGGGTAAGATCTACTTCTACTTGAATTGTTACGCATGGCATGCCAAATATAACTGGGAAAGAGAAAAGGACATTTTTCTTGGTCAAACCGTGCTCGGCATTTTTTTCGCAGTGCTCTTAAACGCTGTTTGTTCCACCCTCCTAAAGGGATACGTGGCACCAAACTCACAAACACGTTTTTTATTACATTTGTTTTCAATTCATGTTGCTTTTGTTTTTAGGGAAACGCAAGGCCCGACATTCAAGGTCGTCTGGGTTGTTCCTCTCTGTGGGTCGCCTTTGCAAATCCTCTCAGCTCTCACCATCTGCTAGAGAGGTGAGGGAGGCCGAGAGAGGTGCGGGGCACTCTGCGAATTTACATTCAATTACAATTAAACCAAGCGGCGGATTTCACACAGTTATTGTCTGGAACAAACGAAAGCAAAAAAAGAAAAGGAAGAAAAAAAGGAAAAAACGCTGCACCTGGTGTTAACACACATCTCTGGAAAAAGAAATAAATAAAACAAAAGCTCCGGAACGTGCAACAGATGGAGGGTGACCTCTGCTTGTACTTGATCACATCTGGCCGTTGTTGCAGGAAGTGATCGGCCCCGCAGGGGCTCACAGACGCTGATGCCCAGAGAAGAGCTGCTCTCCCCCCCAGCAAGGCCGAAGAAACAGCCGTGAGTGACTCAATCCATTCTTATGCATTATTCATCATTTGTGCTGTTTACGAAAAAAGTGGCCCAAAACCCAACCAAACCAAGCCCATCTCTTCTTGGGATGGTGGGGCTAGAGGGTGGAGGTGGTGGAGGGAAGGGAATGGGGGTTCTTAACCGACGGTTCAACTGCATTGATGATCGATGTTCCATTGAGGACTCTAACGCGCACAATGTAACTATATCACGGCAACCGTCTTCTACTTCCTGCCCTTTATTGCAATTTTGCTGTCGACCCAATCCGTCACCATCCTTTGTTTGATTTGACTATTAAAAGTTAAAGATGAATCTCTAACAAATATCAATCCATCCCCTAGAAGTGGTGATATGATGCAAATTGAGAGTTTTATCATAATCTTCAAAAGTATATTACATGAAATCAGATTGGGCCGACCCTCACATCTGGAG
Organism: Trisopterus luscus; assembly: GCA_027122455.1. NCBI lineage: Eukaryota > Metazoa > Chordata > Actinopteri > Gadiformes > Gadidae > Trisopterus > Trisopterus luscus. Next base: position 8,993,302 of record JAOPUA010000091.1, on the reverse strand, counting down.
AATAACCTACGGACTAGAGAGAGAATTGATTGTGGAGAGGAATACCATCCAAGTGATTGCTCTCAGACAGTGTGACATCGAGTTCTGGGAGTAATGCACAGGTTTTAAAGACAACAAATAGAAAAGGCTTTACTGGAAGGCAATTTTCAGCAGAGAGAGAGAGAGAGAGAGAGAGAGATAGAAAACCAAGCTCTAACTACATATCAGCCAAAAGTTTGCAGTGGTACGTGACAGCAAGATGGTGGCAACACTGGCACAACTACGGTCTTTCCCGTAGTATACATGCCACTTCCTAAATAGCACTGGTGGTCTGCACTTACACACCGTGGGTTATTTGTTCTGGAACTGTCTCTTGTACTTAAGGCATACATTCACAATGCAAAAGAGATATGAACCCTCTGCAGTGATATACACTTCACACTTCGTACATATATGTATATATGTAAATATGCAGACTATTTGCGTCTACGTATGGTGTTGATAGTCGATCAAATTTACAAATATCAGATCTGTTAATTGTGCTACACATGCTGTTAATTAAGAAACCCTAACATACATTCAGAGTACATTACTGGATGTACCCTAAATAAACAAGTCATTATGAATAATATAAGCACAATGACTTTATAGTGAGACACCTTCAATAAATACAGTTTATTACTCATATTTCATGAATGCAAACTTGACAACCACATGAAGTGCCAGAATGGATCAAAACATTTTGATTCTGTAAGAGAAACTGGAGCCCATGTTGGCAAACAGGATCCTAAAATCTACACTAAATCCGCTTTTGGCCAGAGGACATAGATAGACACATGCATCCGCTCACACCCACACACACAAACATATTCACACACGCTCACACATACATACGTGCACACACCTGCCCACACAAAAACGCACACAAACATACATGCACATGCAAGCACCACGCATGTGCACACACACACACACACACACACACACACAAACAGTTAACATAGAAAACTCTGCCGTGGATTTCCACTGCTGAGCAGACCTAGATTCAGAACTAGGTTTGATTGATGGGTTTCAGTAGTATTTCGAGTATTGCATGCCAAGCACGATATTTAGACCTAAGCTAAATCTTTTTCCCAGGATCCTTGCAAATAAATTACACAATTTCCCTTTCTTAGTGGTGCAACAAAAAGATATGCCTTGCAAGCTTGCAAGCTTATTCCATGTCAAAATATGTTTCGTTTTTTTCATGCAAAATCGCGACTGTCACCACCGAAGTGACACCCACTTTTGCATAGGAATAACGCGGTGTCGTCTATATTTGGCTATTTCATTTGAAGCTACAGTGGCCTGGTTTTTGCAATCACAAGTCTGTGAGTGTGTGTGTGGGTGGCCTGGCGCCCCTCACCAGTAGAGACCTGGGACTTCTGCTGGGCAGAGGTGTGGAGGGTGAGACACAGCCGGCTGCCGCTGATCTGCAGTTCCACTCTCTGGGGCTCCGGGGCCAGACGGACCGAGAGCAGCAGCCCGTCCGCGTTCCAGGTCCGGAACTGGAAGCGCAACGAGAACGCGCCCCCCGCACCGCCCGCGACGGCCGTTGCCACCACAGTCGCCGCCGCCGTTGCCGGGAGCGACAGGAAACTGGCGCTGGAGCTCAGGAAGGTGGCGGCAGCCTGCTGGGGCTCAGAGCAGGAGAAGGTCACGTTGCCCTGGAGACCAGAGCGAGACAGAGTGCAGTGTCACCTTGCCATCCCCGGAGTCGAGATCAACTCTATTTGCAATACTGTTTAATTAAACAGGCGTGAATACATATTTGATTCCTCCAAAGTAGCTGCAAATCCCTCCCGGTTCTTGCTTCATTAAATGGCTGATCCAGGCGGCCAGACAGCCAGACAGACAGCCAGTCAGACACGCGCACAATTATTGCAATGTCTCTCTCGGCAATAGACAGGCAATATCTGGAAAAACAAAGACCAGTTCACTGCGTTGAATCGGTTGTCTCTTCAGTGAGTTGAAGCAGCACCATTTGGCATTGGGAAAATATGAACATTTTCAGCGTCATGAAAAAAAAAAAAAAAGTCAGCCATGCCGATAATAAAAGAGGTATACATATTGTTCTTATTTTCCAGCGGCCCTGATCTAGATTTGAAGAGGATTATGCAGGAAGAGAGGGAAAATTATGAAACTTCAAGCAGACAGACAGACAGACAGTCAAGCGCACCGGGTTCTGGGCTAGGCCGGGACGGTGACACTGCAGGGAAGTGGGTTAAATGTCACCACCATACGCAACGGGAACGCCCAGGGACAGCAGGAAGAGAACAGAGGAGGGCATTTTGGCAGGCGGTGGCGAAAAGGTCACGCCCGCCGTGGCGTACTGCGCATGGCCGCCATCGATCCCCTCAGACCCGGGGAGGAGGCAAAAAGAGGAGAGCACCCGTTTCAGAGTCCGACCATCTGCGGTTCCTCACGGGAAACGCTCAGGGCCAATCAGAGGAAAGGCTGGCAAGCAGACACCACGTTCAGTCGGAATACATTAGGTGTCAGATGGTATCAAAGTGGACCGGGCGCGATTCGGCTCGCCACCGCCCGCGTGCGACCGCCACCGTGCGCGGCTCCACGTGCCCGGCTCCACGTGCGCGGCTCCACGTGCACAGCATCCAGCTGCGTTCAAAGGAGTTCACCCGGGTTCACATCAAGCCAGGACGGTGTGGTTCGAAGCAGGCGAGAGGGGTGAGGTGTGTAAGTGGAGGGAACGTGTGTGTGTCTGAGTGTGTGTGTGCATGTGTGTGTGTGTGTGTGTGTGTGTGTGTGTGTGTGTGTGTGTGTGTGTGTGTGTGTGTGTGT
>JAOPUA010000091.1:8969138-8981218 GCA_027122455.1 Trisopterus luscus | reverse complement strand
GTGTGTGTGTGTGTGTGTGTGTGTGTGTGTGTGTGTGTGTGTGTGTGTGTGTGTGTGTGTGTGTGTGTGTTTGTCTGTGTGTGAGTCTACGGAAATCTAAGGGCCCTGGGGGTTGTGGATCCTACCCTCACATGACGCACAAAGTCAGCCCAATTTGGGGTTAAAGCACAAACACGGATACAGTCAAGCACATGAGTCAAAGCTGTTTTCAAAGAATACGGTAAGGCGGACAGAGGAGGGTGATTATAGCCATGTATGAGACATTGTTTACCATCGTCGATATTTCAAGACAAGCTTAAGCAGGAGGGAGGTATTGTGGAGTGTTTTGCTGTTAAATCGAAAAAATATTTTTTTCCTTTTTTTAAAAATTGGAAGTTGGCGTGGTCTCCTCTGGTATGGTCTCCTCGGGCCAGACGGACCCCCTGGGCTGAGGTGGGCTTGTAATGTGTCAAAGATCGAGCACACCGGAGTGCCATGGCAACCGACGGGGCCTACCGCAGAGGCAAGGACGGAAAAAGCTCTCCCATGGGGCAATAAAAGCGCTTCTTTCTTCTACTGCTTGTTTCCATTCCGCTACAGTTGCACATCAGAGGGGGGGGATATATTATTTACTCTGTTCAATGAGGGAGAAAAGACAGAATAGCACCTGGGACAAGAAACATTCAGGGATCGCGTTCATTTATCTGGAGTAGCATCTCACACCGAGATGGTTTTCAGAGGGAAAAAAATAAGCTAAATGTATTTGACCTTTGATCTAATCTAAATCCCCAGCAAATGCAAACGTCCCTTGATATCAGTGTCACACATCTTCCTATATCCCTGCAAGGCACTTTTAATTCAACACAAATAGCAGAGGGATAAAACAATAGACCTTCTACAAATGGGCCCTTGCCAATCTAGAATTCAAAGGATTCCGACCGTAGCATGGTCTTCAAGAAAGGTTTAGGTTTGCTGTGTTCAGGCTGCTTTGTTGTTCAGAGTAGATTAAAAGGCTGGAATATATAGAGAAAGGAAGCCTTTTCAACTCTCAATACCTCGACATGTTCATCAAGGAGAAAGTAATAGAGCTCCGATGCTTGGACACAAAGCTGAAATTGATTAATCTAAAATGACGATTAACCTCCAATTAAAGATCCACTTTTCTTTTCTCTTTTTTTTCAAATCAGTTTGAGGTTCCGATTGTTTGTCGGTGTCAAAGGGAGAAAGCAATCCTCAAAGCCTTTGGCCGTCTTTCAATTGTAATAGACTCCATATTGATCAGCGGTGGGCGGCCCCGGCCCCCATGTAATATCGCCACCACAGAAGAAGATAGGAAGAATGGGATGTCTACCGGTCACAAGGTCAGTAGAAAGTAAAATGATCTGCATGTGACATCTGCTCCATCAGACCTCACCCGCTTACCCCCGCCGCCTCCACCCTCCTCCCACCCACGACTCCCTTCATCCCCTTGCAAATATTGAGGCATATTACATCCTGTATGATAAAGAACAAACAAGAAAAGCCAACTACAATGCAAAAAAAACTGTTATGAAAGTGTTTTCTTTGAGGGCCTGTCACTCCCCTATTGGTATGCAGCTGAAACCCTGACCACAGCTGCTCTGCCCTGTCACAGTCTTTGATCCGGGAACTTTAAAATTACCAGCAGTCAATGGACAATGAATATATTCTTTCCCTTCTCTCCTCTCTCTCAATTTCCCCTGCTTTCGACTTTCGAAAATGAAGAAAAAAATGAAGAAAAGGTATCTCATGCTGACTTCAAAAGACTCACTTACTGCTCTCAATGAGAATAACGCCGGGACGGACCGTCTGAAACCAGCATGGCACAATAGATTGAATCAGAATAGCATTCTCCGCTTCTGAGGAAGGACAAGGAAAATCTCCAGAGGACTTTTAAATGGCTTTAATAAAGATACTTGGTCTTTTTTGGTACCAAGGACCAAGATTTGTCCAGTATTTTTTTTTGTTCCACCATGGCCATATGTCAGCTGTGTAATAACTTTTTAGGTTTGACTTTTAGTTAACATGGGTCATAGCTCGTATTTAGAAAGACTCAATTTTCCATGAATGCGTGCATGTAGTGTGTGGATATACAGTATGTATGTATGTATGTGGATATTTGTAAATATTACTGCATGCATATCTATTCCCAGAAAATGGCTTGAATCACATTTTAAAAATCCTGCTCTCTCTAAAGAAAGCTGGGGACCAATATGCAAACGCAAAATACAAATCTGCTTGAGAAGCAGGTTATCTGGGCAGAATGGCAACACAACGTCCTTGAATGTGACGGATGCTCAAAGCATCTGAGCGAAGTAGAAAGACAGTAATAGAGTGCAGCACTTTGTACTGGGAGTATTCAAAGTTTAACTGCCGCTGAGTGACAGGCCTGTGCCGAGATAAGAATGGTGGACGTACTACAGTGACATGCCGCTATTGTGGAAGAGAGGGTGAGGTTGATGTTGGCAGTCTCAATATGAAGCGTTATAAAAGATAGGTTTGAGGCACTAGGATTTTGTTCACTTTCAATCAAAAAAGGTGAAAATATAAAGGAAGGAAGAGTATTTTTGTTAGATTGATACAGGTTTCATAACCGGAGCATATAGCTTTTGCAGTCAGGATTTTTTTGGGTTATGATTCTGATGTTCCATGCATATAGCTATGCATGGATAGCTTTATGGATATGTATGCATGGAAATCTCACAATTATCATTGTGAATATCCAATATTGATTCTTGACATCCCCCAATAGACTTTCCTTCTATTGGACAGGTCTTCCGGTCAATCTCCCATCAAATAGCAAAGCACATATTTATTTATTATTTATTTATATCCATCTTTCTTTCTGTTTGTTTTACCTAGATTGAAGAAAGCAAGGCACTTGTTTGGAGACCATCACATCTCTTGGGACCCGGTTTTCCCGTGTTCTCCAAAGACTGTACACACCTCTCGCTATGCTCGCTCTTTGTGTGCACTGTGCCTCGAAAGAGAAACCCAGCTTTATTGACCCAAAAAGAATGTGTGTGCTGCAGCAGTAGTAGTAGCGCCTAGTGATCGAAGCTCCTCCGCACCGAGACAGGACTCACCGCGACGCCGTCCTCCTGCCGGTACTGCTTCCAGGCCCGGCCCGTGTCGCTGTAGAGGAGCATGTAGCTGCTGACCCAGTCCGAGCTGTCGTAGCGCCCCTGTGTGGCCACCGCCGTCACTTCCATCCTGTCCCTGAGGTCCACCTGGAACCAGGGCTCCTTCTCTGTCGGCATCGGAGACCAGCCTCCCCCCCCTTTTTGGAACCCCGGACATAAAGGAAAACAAAGAAAAAGAACAACGATGGCATCGTCATTATGGGAAGGGCGGGGTTCACGGAGATGGGCCAAGTTCGCCCGCGGCAACCCGACATGAACATTATACATATGGCTGGAAGCTTGACCTCGGACAGATGTTAGACGGCCATGCCATTTTACCTGCATATATATGGGTCGGCTTGACTGTATGTGTATGTGCATGTACCAGAATTACTGCAAGTGCCAGTATTGTGAGTGGGATGTGTGTGTGTGTGTGCGTGTGTGCATGTGTGTGCTTGTTTATGTAAATGTTAGTGTGTGTGTGTGTGTGTGTGTGCGTGTGTGTGTGTGTCTATGCATATGTGTGTGAGAGCAAGACAAGAGCGCGAGAGAGAGAGAGAGAGAGAGAGAGAGAGAGAGAGAGAGAGAGAGAGAGAGACATGAATGGCTAGCAGAGAGCAGATGAATATGGATCAGTGCAGTGCTCCATGTGGTGTTGTGATGTTCTCAGTGTAGCGTGGTGATCTGCCCAAGATAAAAGAACCGTTTATACATCGGCGCTGACCAAAACAACACAAACACACAACATAAAAATGAGAAATTGAGAGTCACAATATTTGTCACGATTAGACTTTAATTTATGCTGTGTATTGCGGATTATTAAATCGATAAATTAAAGACAAATATTGGCAAGCCCTTGTGTCTAAACTGGCAAAATCAACAGTTACTGTGGACTAGTTCAGAAAACCTCTTTGCAGAGGCCGCTTTTGTAGCCCTCTGGAAGAGACAGTGACAGTGAAAAGTAATTTTGTAGGCCACTCCATATTGTCTATTCCCTCTCCAATCACAGCAGCAGCCGTGGTAAACCCATTGGACACCTCGGCCATGATCCATTGATTTATTGCACTGCTTTCAAACTTTATCTACAGAGAAACAGAGCCAAATAGAAATTGGGAAATTGACCTTTCTATTTGAGATTGAGGAATGGCTATAAACATATTTCAACTGCAATCCTGTCTTAGTGAAACCAGAGTTCTAACCGTTTCTGCATTCAAAATGGTTTTCTTGTTATTTTGTTCTTGATGCTGATTTAAACATCCTCAGTTTGAACTATGGAAAAGTCTGACAGATAGGAATGCAATCAACACATACAGTCAAACACATTGACACACAATGCCCACACATATATTAATTCATAAAAATAACAGAGTCCTTGTGCACAGCCTTTTGATTCTCAGCTGCTGGTGATGTGCAGCCAACAATAGTATAAAGCCAAAAAAAGTGTAAAATCAATGCACACTGGTAAGCTGATTTATTTTTGTAAACAACGCGTTTCACTGTTGCTTCGTCAGGTTCACTGTTGCTTCGTCGGGTTCATTCTTGCGAGTGAAGCGTGAACCTGACGAAGCAATAGCGAAACGCCTTGTTTACCAAAATAAATCAGCTTACCAGTGTGCTGTGATTTTACTTTTTCTGGCTTTATATATGAATTCATATTTAATATCGTGCCAAAACAAACTGTTTTCTTTTCTTTACATTGGATTGCTAGTGACTTGTGAAGTTTTTTCTGCTGTCAATATTGAATGAAACTGTGTTTTTGTGCTATCCAGGAATGTCGATGAAAAACATTGTAGGGAATTAAAGCTATAGTGTTATCTTTTGAGATGACCAATGGATGCTTGCGGACGGATAGACAGCATGGCTGACTGTAGGAAAAAACAATGTTGAAATAGTTATAAACACATTGATTGAATTTATGCTCATAGTGCAATCACACTTGATAATGGACTTTCATCGCCACTCAGATGGATCAATAGTACGCAATTTATTCATTTTATAGGAGGATTTAATAACCTACCAGGGGTCATATCACACACACAGAAAGTGTTTTTAAAGTGTCTTGACCGCAACAGCATGGACTAATTGACGTGGGATAAAGGTTTTTAGGCTAGCTAAACAAATTATTTATTTGATTGCATCAATTAGTAATTTTTCGCGAAATAAATGACATGGCAAATAACGGGAAATGTGTCCCATGACTCCCTCAGGAGGGATGTAGGTTATTGATATGACCACGGTAACTAGATAGTGGAAGATGTGAGAAAATTGATTAATTATGTAAGGGAAGAAATTATGCACTGGCATTTCATAAGGAAACTAATATAATGTTTCATCCCATTGCCGTTTAGATTAAGATATTTTTTGTGTGATTGCATGTAGATAACCCGTTAACAAACAAAGAAAATGAACATATAAATCATGTGTTTGAGTTATATATGAGAAGTTATTTGCTTACAAGCTAATTTTGTTTGTTGTGCCAACATTGTGTATAAAAAAAAAGTGCTCATTCTGATCTGATCATTTGTCATATAAGACTTAGGAGGTATGGCTTTGTCGACCACTGTGACTTATTTTAATTGAATCAGGAAACACACAGCTTGCTATTAGTTCCTGTTACGCATTTTGTCATTTAGGTGCGTACTTATAGTCAGCTATCCTGTTTTCTCCAGATGATGAGGATATCACACTGTGCCTAAATTATGGAGACATAACAAGCTAAATAACACATTTTGTTCCCAAAATAAAATGTCTAAACATCATCCAAAGATAGTGTGAATACAATTTAAAAAGGAAAACTTTTTTGAACAAATACAATGGGTGATAGCTGAAAAATACGAGGGTGTAAGAGTAACACCAGATCAATTAACGACACAACGACGTGGCCAAAAGATTATGGGTGTAATTTTGAGAATTGGGCAGTTGGTGACCACTGCAAATCACGGGTTTAAGGCGCTAGTTAAAATAATAATTCTTTCCCACATTTATGTCCGGCAGAGTTTTTTTATTTTGTGTGCTTTTTATTAAGTCTCTGACACTGACACGCAGTCTTGGCTTGTCCTCTGGTGCCTGCCAGGGCCGTTATGATGTGGTGGAAATTCAGGGTCATGATTAAAGTGTGTGTTAGATATCGGGAGGCATCGTGAGTTTCATGAAGATGTGTAGAAGTCCCTGGGGGGCTCCTTCGCTATCAGGTTGAAGAAACAGGTCAACTCAGCCAGGGAGGTTCATTACTCAGCGGCTATGGGGGGCTGGGGATGTGGTGGGGGGGGGGAGGGCACCAGCATGGGAGCAGATGAGTGCGGAATATCAAGCCAGAGTCTCGGTCAGGGAGGAAGCAGCGTTTACCAACCGACCACTCAATAACCCCACCCCTTTCTCACCACCCTTCCTGTCGCTGTGGTGAAGGTTGAGGTCCGGGCGGATGAAATCCGTGTGCATGAAACAGGAGGGCTGTACCTGACTAGCATATTATTTTCCCGTTAAACATGCAGGGGTTTTCTTGCATCATAAACCGTGCTTTTCTATTCTTTGGCTGCATACGGGTTGGCCGTATTCCAAGGGGGACGGCCATTTTTCCCTAACCTAGATTTTTTTTTTGTCCACTGTTTCACAGGAGATGAATTATTGCATCTCTGGGATCAGCCGCCTTTAAGGGCTAATCTTTGTATTACTGGGGCATTTTCTCCCGGAGTCTCCTGACTTCAAAGATCTCTGGGTATTTTTGTCCGGAATCTGTTGCTCTTACTCTGGCAGTGGTGCAGAAAAGCAGGCCAGCTGAAAGGAATCTAATAATGTTTTACCTTCCAAGAAGTCACACAGGTGTTTACTTAGTTTGGGGATCCATCTTTCCATTTACAATGACACCCGAGGGACAAGACTGCCATTCGGCCTTCATATAGAAAGCTGTTAATATTCTGAAATCCATTTGGCTTATTTAGTATTTATGAGAGTAATTCTGGAGAGCAAATACACATGCTCAAGGTGGTGGTGATGGCCGTGGAGGAGCGTTTGAAGGACAAAGAGTTTTGCCATTCTTTGGAAATTCACGAGAAGCCATGATATATGTGGGACATAGTTCCAGTTTATCAGTTTAACAGCCAGACGGTTGTCTGGTTGCCGTACATACAGTCTGCACACCATTGCGTGCCTTAAAATACGGGCTTTGTCTGCTGTATCTACAATGTGCTTGTTCTATAACTCGTATCATGACAGCATGTCACACTCCGTAACCCAGAGTATATGTTTCCTCCTTCTGAAGGCTCTGTCAGGGGCTGTGTGTTGTTTCTACTAATGACTGGTCTAGTGCCAGAGCAGGCATTGACCTCGCCTCTGTCCTTGAATTACAGCCGGAGCTGTCAAAATTAGCGCACAAACACAATGTGACTTTTGCTGTTTAGATTAAGGTACACATTAGCTGTGGTAATGGACTTGGCTGGGTGGCATGCTTTGTTCATTTTCTCAAATCCAAATGGCTCTCACTCTATTCATCAACGTATTTTTTTTTTCCTCCTAAAAATAACATTTTACACCAAACAGCCCCCGACTCCACTGCAATCCATTCCGTAGATTAGTCAAAGCGCAAAAATATTTGATGATGATTTGAATCAATGAATGGGTTTATTGAATTTATTCAAAGATTATAAATGTAGTATTTATTACTTACTTATAGATTCAGGAAGAGGAATATGTGGATAGCTGTATAAAAGTGTTTGTTATTGGCAAATACCAATTATGTTGGTTTTATAAAACAGATGTGAGTTGTGAGTGTGCATAATAGACCAGGCACACACAATAGTCCATCATCCTCAATTGTGCTTTAGGCCGATTCGTTGGAAAGGACCAAACAAAAACTACAATCACACTGCCTTTGTCTTTCAACTAGCTACAATTGAAAGTGCAAATGTTATGGAGCAACTGAGGCTGAAAGCATTCACAGTAACTTTGCATTGTTTTCGATAAAACTTACTTTGTGAAACCATATATTCCCCTTTCAATACAACGGACAAACAATTTGTATCTGATTGACCTCACAAATGGAATTATTTTGCCACTTTGTACACGATGAAAGAGTGTGGATACAGGCGACACATCACACACCTGCCACCAGCCACCCATTGTTACTCACCCTCTCGCCTGTTTAGCTTTGCAAACTGGGGCGCATTACCCACAGAGGACTGGGAAGAGCTGTGGAAAGAGGCGTCGGGCAACGTGGACACCAGTGGGCCATCGCAGTTATCTGGGGGAATAAATGCAGGAAACAAACAGGTTAGATGAAAGCTATTTGGACTTGTTCTCAACTCAACGCACCTTTCTCCTGGAGATGAACCTCTTTGCGTTCTTCTGTTCACCTGAACTGTGGATAGTGGTGCCTAGAAAATGAAATGCGTACCAACAACAACAACCAGATAATGGGAAATGGATCTCACCGGAATGGCACGAATCTGAACATGATCCATGTCTAATGTTGGGCTTCTGTGGATGTCTATATAATCACAGGAAAAGGGTGACCCATTGGAAACAGGCATCAACCATGGTTCACATTGAAGATCAACGATGGATTTTAAATTGGAAATTATCAGCAGGTTCTGCCATAGTCTATCTCATTTGATTTCAGTTATGCCGCGGCCCAGCTGGATTGTTATCTGGAGGGTCTGTCCTTATAGGGTTTTGAAATTGTTTATGCACAAACAAGAGCTCTTCAAGTGACCATCAGCAAACAGAATGAGAATAGCAAGAAGGGACATGGCTGTGCCAAGCATTAAAGTCACTTTAATCTGCCAATGCTGGAAAAGAGCCATTCTAGAGTTGATAGGAAATCAACAAACGTCACCTTCACGTTCAGATAAAAGGCCAGAAGTTGTTTTTGTTCTTTCCTGCTTTTCTGTTATTTTAGGTTTGTTTTGCTTGTCTCTAGTCCCCTTTCTAAATTCAACACATTAATATATTCAGAGTGATGTCAGAAAAAGCCCATAGGGCAATCCATTTGAGGTTGCCATGTTCAATGGCTTCACAACTTCTGCAGCAAGGTTTCACTTGAATTCCTGGAGGACTGTTCCTCCCTTTGAGCCGAAGCTATGGTACACAGAGCCAGAGGCCAAAACCAAGAGAATTGTTTCTGTCCATACAACCTCTCCAGACAAAAACTGGTTTGAAAACATTATACATATTTAATGTTCTTCTTCACCTTTCGTTATTGTGTGTTAATTATATATTCAAAATGCAGTGGTACAGTACGGTATCATCAAGACGGTGAAGTACAGTGTTTTACAGTACTGTATTGTGTAATCTGGATGACATGTAGTGCGGTAGTGGACGGTGGTGGTGGACAGTAGCATAGGATAATGCACTATTTAAGTGATGCATTATTGTGCATCGTATCTTTGGCTATGAACGACTGGAGATGGCAATGCAACGTCTGTCAGTCCCATCCGGGTCAGGACAAACATGTGCCGAATACACACAGGACCCAAACAAGAGTTGATCGTTAATAAGTACAAGAGCCCCCTGCTACCAGACACGATTGCCCACACGATCCGATTACGTTGTGCGACAAAAACGGATGATAGCGTGTCTTTAGCATGTCTATCGCACAACGCACGGCTGGTCATTACAGTACAAGAAATACAAGAGCGTTCGTTGACACTTCTCCAGGCCGTCCCTTCAATCCTATCAAGATGTACTGGCCATGAACGCCTCAGCTCATTGTCTGCGTGTGGCTGGGGTGCGGCGGATTATCACAGCGCCTGGAGGTTCATAACCCAACAGTTTAAGCTCCTACACATCGCTGCACACTGCATTCCATTTCATCACAGAATTCCCCCCCGCAGTCAAGTATAGTAGCTGTTCATATATGTATGCATTGGTATTCTTTTTTAAGTGAAAGTCCATCTTTGGTTTCTCTGCGTCTCTCCCCTCCCTCCCCTGCATATGTTCTATAGATAACACCCACACACACATGTATACATAATTGAAGGCTTAGATGATGCTCAATTCATGACCACTTGGTATTTTAAATCACTCTGCAACTATCAGAATACGATTCAAAACTTGAAGACAGTGGAAAAAAGGACTTGTTCTGACAATATTCAACACTGAACGCATGTATTCATAAAGAAGGATATGAAAAACATCAGATGGAAATCGTTAAACTATGAGTACAACAGAGATGTGTATAGAGATGTGTTTCAATCGAACAGTTCATTCTAAATTAACTGATGCTTAATATAGTTAAGCAAAATGTATAGGTTTCCAAAATTCTGCCTAGTCGAACATGTTCTTCAAGAGAGAGTCCATTTGAGATAGTCAAATTGCTGACAATGTACAGAAACGTACCGTTTTAAATTCAAATCACACCCACAGAACTGGAGTTGCGAGAACATCCAATTTTAGTAATATATGCCACATCCAAAACAACCTCTTGACCAGAGCAGAGATCTGCTCTTGTTCAGATCTGCTCTCAAAATGTTTGAAAAACATAAACCGATGGGCAATACTAGGTAGCTAATGTGGAGGGTGAAAAACACTTCAGGTGAGCCAGTATTGCATTGGGTTGATTCCTGTGCTATTGTATTTAAATATGAGCCTGACAGACTGGACATTGTGAAGCACACACTCATAAAATAACCTTTGCCTCACCAAACGGTGAATGCTATAACCTAATCTAGGGTTGTGTGTCTGGAATGGAGTCTGCATCATCTAATGACATGTTCAATGTTCTAATACAAAACAGCTTAATGCATAAGCCTATCACCCCCATTCCAAATGCATTGCAGAATAAAATCATAGGCTATAAAACCTTTTTGACATCTTATGTTTGGTTTTCACAAGACCATTTTGGGCCATAGATTGTGCTTCTATGGAGATATTATATAGATAATTTTTCTTTTTGGCCACCAGCAACTAGAGGGATATGAATTTTAGGCTATGAGGGCGTGACTTGATAGTCTATGGGAAAAACCTTTTAATTAAATCATTAATAGCTTTTTATTGAAATATAATTGTCCACCAAGACCTCCCATCATTCATAATGGTGATGGTCTTTACATAGACTAAATATATAAAAGTAAATGATTTGCTTCGTAAATACAAGCCTGAAAGGACTTTTTCGTCCCGTTGACTTAGAACCGTGCCACCACCATCACCTTCTCAAACCACCAAAAGGCTGTGAGTGGAACTACATGTTAGCCTCGTCCGCATGAGCCTCGCAATCACACGGTCACAGCTGACGCTCCGATGCAACGCACACAACCAGAGAATGCATGTGTTGTTTTTACCAGCTCCTCTTCGACAGCAAACACAGAGCGCAGCCCTTGTGTCATCACTCTCTCCATCACACCTCCATTTCAGCAATATTAAACCGACGTATACCCACTGCAAACAAAAGTGATTGACGAGTGGAAACTGTGTGCTCAACTCTGTTCTCCAGGGCTACCACGCTACCCCCCACGCACACAAAGACGAGGGAATACCAATGTTGAAAGAGTACCTTATCTACACTAGACAATTTTCTTTACCCTTGATGAAAACATAGCATTAACCGGCATGTGATGGCTTCACATCTGCATTAGACCCAGGGTTTCAGAAACTTCTGCACTCAATTCATTTTCGAAAGGTAATTTGCAGACGGACGGGATAGTTTATGCTCCTGATGGCATTCCTGAGCGTCTCGGTGCCGGCTTAGAAGTAGCTTCAAGAGGTGGCTTTCAATTCCCCACGGTCATAGATGCAATTACATACAGAGCACACCGAGTGTGTACATGGGGGGCAATTACGGGTCAGCACAGGTCCATGTCTCCCCTGTGAAGATTGCACAATCGTTACTTTTCTTTCTATCCATGATAGGAGCTGAATTATAGACTTGAGTTGTTGAGATGCTTGTGCTTGTGTGGGGGGGGGGGGGGCCCCGGGGGGGGGCGCGCGGGGAAGGCAGGGGTGGGGGGGGGGGGGTGGGGGGGGGGGGGG
>JAOPUA010000091.1:8884272-8895440 GCA_027122455.1 Trisopterus luscus | reverse complement strand
CCCCCCCCCCCCCCCCCCCCCCAAAAAACAAAACCCCCCCACCCCCCCCTCCCCCCATCCTGTTTTTTTTGCGTCGCGCGTGTGTTGCTCCGCGGGGGGGGGGGGGGGCCCGGGCGGCGCCTTCCTTCACAGTGCAGCTCTGAGTATGCTGCCTACAGTATGCCACTGCCAACACTAATCAGCTGGTCCCACTTTGCCACATGGTAATTACCTCTGAATAAAGGGCGTCCCTAAGTGGCCCGACTCAAAGCCGCATGGAGATAATAGAAATAATTAATTGATGACGCAACCAGATATAAAGACAAGATGGCTCAAGATAGAGCTGGAGCAAAAAGTATGGATTGAAAGATATTTAGATACAAGGATATGTTTATTCATGCATTGACGTCTGAAATACTTTAATATATTTGTAGCTTTTGTATGGTTCCGAAGCTTAGACCCTGGGTACTACTAAGTTGAGTTATTTTTTATTTCTAAGTTTTTCTTTATTTTTTATTGGTTTTTAGTGTCAAACATTTCCACAGAATTTATCATAACAACTGTGTGCTCTCACCATTGTTACATGAATAGTACACACAACCACTTCCTGGTTAAAGCATTTTTAGCTGCAACCAACCGAATGTTCAATAAGTACTTCGTACTTTCACAAAGTACATAGTCTTGATTTCTAAAGGCATAACCTCTTTGAAAATGTATTGTAGGGCATTGTGTATCCCCTTCCAGTAGTCTTTTATAACCGGGCAGTCCAAAAAAAACATGGAAGTGGTTTGCATACTGGTTACTGTATTTCTTCCAACACATAGGGGGATTCCATCATAGTGGGATTTCTGAGAGGGTGTCATAAATTATCTAATCAAGTTCTTTCAATTATTGGAGGGAATGGAGGGAATATTATTCCCTCCATTTCTGTGAACTGGTACATTTCCAATGAAACCTCCACATTATTGTCCATTCCTCTTCGGATACAATGATCCCACCTTCTTGCTCCCATTTTTGCCTAATCTATGAAGTATGAAGTATGAAGAATGTGTTTTAAGATTTGACAGCATTTTGTCACACATTAAATAATTCTCCCATTTACATGAGAGTTATATGCTTTCCCAAACATTTCTTTCAAATTTACATTTGTCGAGGATTGCAATTTTTTTATAACATTTCATGTTCAGAAACATGTACAGCATTCGGTGTACGTCCCACCAGCTTTCACCCTGGGAAAGTGATGAAAGCCTGTTGCCAAGAGCCGGAAGCACTAGTAAGTCAGTGCCAAGATAAATGATCTCCACAGTGCCTAATGGGGTAAGATAAAAAAAAAAAATGCAAATATGTATTGATGTTGTGATTAAGCTAAAGGAAGGAGAATGATGAATGTGAGTGATGAGCAATAGACAGGGTGCTTTTATCTTCAGAAAAGATAACCTAGACTCAACGGAAATTGGGGTATTTTCACAGAACCTCAAAAATTTTATTCTAGAAGTTTGACTCCTCAACTTTTCGTTAGGAATTAAAATTCTGATCAAAATAAAGCAAAGTGATCACAGAGGCCGCTTGTTATTGTTCCCAGAGTTACCAGACCCTCAAGGTTGGCACTAAACAATTTGTTATTTTGAACACCTGTTCATGTTAACCCAGTGTAAACGGGAACTCTTATTGTCTTTCGCAATGACTCCATGCACAAATTCTTCACACATTTCCACTTGAAATGTTACATGTTCTGTCCTGCTAACAAATTACTTACATATGACTATTTTCTGACCTTTAGGATGACTCATAAAAGTATGTATCACTTTTTTCATCCACTGTTTCAAAAACAGACTATTAAACAGACCAAGGACAATATCATAAAGTTATGGGTGGAAAACAGTTTTGCTTCTGGTGTAGAATATTTTTGCTTAATTTTTTTTACTCAAGAAAGACTTTAAAAAAAAAAGCTCCCGCAAACCCTATATTTATACTGTCTATAGAGAGTAATGTATAGAATTGATTGAGCCTTGCATTGTGTTAATATTTGCAGTAAACAGATTGTGACAATGACTTACCGACTTCATATCCCGTCAATGAGCAAATAATGCCCACAATAAGCATCATCCTGACGCCACCCCGCTACATAATGATAATAGGTTATTTGTTCAAATTAATTTGCCAGTTTAATATCATCCAAATGAGCTAAGCGTTAAAATTAGACAAGCATATTAATCATCGTTAAGAGTGAGGTTCATCAAACCTGCTTTTATCCGCAATTAAAAAAGTGCTTTTTGGTTCAAAGAACATCTTGGCAGCGTGGAACGGGAGAAAGAAAAGTGTTGCGCATGTGTGATAAGAGAGGAGAGGCCTTGGTGCATTTAGGGTGCAGGGACACCAGCTGAACATCTTGCCTGTAATGAAGAGAGACACCTCGTGAAGTAACTTGCTTGAGCCTAATGCGGCTGTCCGTTGTCATGGAAACAGCATGATCACCTGTGGAGGAAGGCTAATAAGCCCTAATTCGTTTTAATTTGCAACACCATAACTAATTCAATCATTTCAGTTACCTCCCCTTTGGTTTGGGTTCGGTTCTATGGAAGGAAAACGATGGGAAAAAATAACCCAAAATGAAAAAAACAAGTGAGACATTGGAAAATGCTATTAAAAGAATTGGGAACAAATACATGTAAGTATCCGTTTTCCGAATGTTGAATGTTTTTATTATATTATTATTATACTCTATACTATATTATTAATGTATTTGTTTTTTTATCTTTTTTGATTCCCACATTTTTTCTATATCTATTTATTTGCTAATACATCTCTTCAGTTCCTATTTTGAATGTTATTTAGCATATCAATCTCCAATCCCTTCGCATATGATAGATTCCAGGCCAGCATGCCGACACATACAGTGAGGCAATCCTGGGAGTAGTATATATAAATAAACAAGCAAACTGCAAAGAAAATAAATACATTATATATCTAAAATAAAATAAAAACAAAAACTTGGTCTACATCTGTGGAGACCTGCCAAAACAATACTTCTCCCAGGGTCCTTTCCCAGGATTCACTAGTGACTTCCCCAGCTCTCTCTCTCTCTCTCTCTCTCTCTCTCTCTCTCTCTCTCTCTCTCTCTCTCTCTCTCTCTCTCTCTCTCTCTCGCCCTATAAACAGTCTTACTTCACAGTAATGGCGTCCTAGGGGAGGAATAGGCTGCCAAGTCTGCGTCGCCAGATAGTCCATTCCTCGCAAAAGTCCCATCTTGTTGTAAATTCTCCCAGTGTTCTCTGAAGGATGATAAAATAGATGCATCGTATACAAGCCGTGGCACGGCAATAGGTATTTGAGTTACTACCCACAGTGCAGGATTGTAGTGGAGGAATAGGGAATGTGTGTGGGGGTGGGGGGGGGTATGACCATGGGTCTCTATTGGGTTAAGTGATGGCTTTTGTTGTGTTATTTTTTAATTGACCAAAGCTCTGTTGTGACTAGTCTGTTAATTCAAACCACAGAACATATTTAGTATTCTCCATTGCTTTAGGCTGGCTTCTTCCCCATTTTCCTTGACAAAAGTATCTCATGGAATACATAAATGTCTAGCACCGAACGTGTGTGTAGTGCTGTGTGTAATTCTCGGGCACACCTGTTGAATGAATCATAGTGTTGAAATGTTAACTGACTGTCCTTGCGTTTGGCCACACATTTTGAAAAGCCGGAACCTCACAGCTCATCTGTAAGGTGCCATGATCTGATACGCTGTCTGTGAAGAGTGAGCGACCGTGGCTGTCAGTCACCATGTCTCCAAGGATACAAGCTCTTTGTATTGTATTGTTTGGATTCAAAAGAAGCCAGCCTGCTTGATCAAGGCAGCCTGTGAAGACGGCAGATGAAGGGATAAATGAATTATCATAATTTCTAAACACACAAATATATACTCTGCTAATCACCCGAAGATGCTATCTCTAATCCCATTAATTGTATAAAATAAAGAGGCAAATAATAACCCCAAAATAAATATATATATATTGTGATTATTCATGTCAATCAGATGAATTGTGCCCTGATCCTTTATTGCTTGCATATTTTAGAAACATCATTAACATGTGGAATATTTTGGATACATAATACAACATTCATATTTTGCAGTTTATAGCCGTGTGTATGACATCAAATATACAATAAGTGATTCCCAGCCAAAGACATGTTCTCTATTTTAACCGGGGGCATTGTTTTCTGAACATGTAATCACATCCGCATTTAGGCATCCCTAGCAATGCAAATAGAACTTACTGCCACTATTCTAATGAAAAAAATGAGGCACACAGATGCCACTGTTTTTAACACCGTTTGACTGATAACAACTTTTGTCTTATACTGAAGTCTGAAGCTCAGACTGAAGCGGCCTGGGTTGATAGATTATTCATTAGGTATTTTTCTGGTTTCACTTTTTAAAGTCACACAGATCATAGATCAACTTAATCATTCATCCAAGCATTCAATATTGAACAGGCTCAACAAGCACTTTGGAAAGTAGGATCCAGTGGGCCAAATATGAAGAAAAGAATATATCCTCAATCTGCATTTGCATTGCAAAGAATAAATGTTCATACTAAAACGTAGGCATACTAGTCTTTTTCTCTGGGTAGAAAAATGTAGTATAAGATAAAGTAAACAAAATACAAAGCTTTGTCTGGCAGTCACAAAATAATTGAAGAACTTTCACGTCCACAATAGACGAGTCCGTACAAAGTGACCGAAAATTGCTACAATCGGGCTTTAGATGTATTTTATCAATACAAATAATAAGGAAATGTTAATTATTTAGCATGTTCTGTTATCCCTTCACTGTTTAAGCTCCTATAACTCCTACACCCACAATATGGCTACAGAGACTCTGGGAATATGAGTGCACATCTGTCTTTTTCTACAGGTGTGCCAGCAACAGGGATATTTCCCAAGATGTTTGAGGTGGTCCAGATGTGTTGGACTTGCCCACTGGTTCGCAGGAAGTTTCAGCCAATCAGGTGGAAGTTAAGGCCCAGTTCTATTCAACTATCCCTGAGGGTAGAATATGTTTCACTGCACCGATCTTGGCAGAGAAATGTCCAATGTTACATATAGAGAAATTAGCTTTAAATAAATGGTTATGTCTAAAATGGGCTGGTTAACTCTATGCAAGTATGTCATGGAAAGTGTTCAGAACTTGAAACAGATATTGCTAAATATGATAGATATACACAAATAATAATAATGTGTTAAACATAACATGTGTGTGCACTAGATTGCACACTTGTGCAATCTATTTTGGTGCTACCTTTCATTTCATTGCATACTTATTAATACAAAATGGTACATTGAATTGATTGAATAGACATATTGAATCTACACATTTGTACACATTACAACCATCATCAATGTGCTTTTCTTCAGTCAAACATAATGTGTTATTTATAAAAATCACACCGTATGAGCCTGACCTAGATATTACAAGATTATGATTTCACAATCCACATGGAACAGTCCACATTTTTACACATCGAACATGCCTCCATTTCCTAGATGACATCTATGGCAACATCTGACAACATTTAACAGCATAGTAAGTTAAAATGCTGAACTAGAGTTAATGATGTATTAATAATATATGTATGAATACGTGAATAATAAATAACACATTTATAATACATACCTTACTTCATTCTTTATTTTGACCCACTCATTTACAGTGTGGCCCATTATTATACATTTTTTTGCCGGGCCGAACAACTCTATTATGCCACTCGGAATGAGATATTGTTTTTGAACATGGGTTCAGCGAAGGTGGGATTTAGTCTTAATTGCCTTGCTGTGAGTTGTTTGTGGAGATAGGAGCTGAACATGTGCTCTGTCGGTGTGGCTCCATTAGCTTAATGGTCCATTTGTTCCTCTGTTGTGCTGAGCAGTGCGCTGCTGACAAGGTCTCGTGGAACACAACTTTATTTCGCTCTGAGGCTTCGGCCACAATAGGTCCAGGCGACTCCCTTCTCTCCACTGCTGCCCTCAGGCACTCAACTCAACGTCTGCTGTAAAGAAAAAGGCCTGAAGAAAGTAGGGCGGCAGTATAGGTCTGACTGATTAAAAAAAGTTTGCTGTACCAAGGCAACATGACGACATTGAACTTTGTCAGTGTTGTGATGATGTTGTGATTCATTTTTTCAAGTGCATCTTGAAAATCTGCCATGGCTAGTACTTTTTTATTTTTCCTCAGTTCAGCACCGGTCATGAGTTAATTTCAAACTCAAACTCAGGAGTTACCATCCTTGCATTAACTGTCCATCTAGATTAAAATCCAGTATATTCAAATGTACTCAATTTATAGACAACAAATCAAAATATTACAAGTTTTCACAAAAAACTTAGCTGTAGTATTCTAAATATAATCTGATCAGGGCAAAAGAGTCCATTTCTATCACCAAGCGATACGTCGATATCCCCTTGAGGTCAGACCTTGATCGGTTCCATCACCATCTATTATGTGCTTGGTGGATCTATGCTGTGGTCAGCCCTCCCACTTACATCAGCCATTATCCAAGTCTACTGTGTCCCACATCTCCTGGGAGTTTCATCCAGAGGTCATGGGGACCAGGCGAGCGTCCGTGTCCATCCGGAGGTGCTGCTAGCCACAGGGACCTGACAGGTTGACCCCTCCTGGCGGCAATGATAGATACGCTGGGACCGGTCTTCACCTCTCTGGCTGACCCCTGACCAGCTCCCGGGCCCGTCATTGTCTCCTAGGGCCCCGAAAGCACAGATCTAAGAAGGTAGTGGGAGACGATGTATTTTGGTTTGGACCTTGTATTTTCGGTCAGACATCCCACGGCATCTGTGCCTTGACGTCAAGCGTCTTTTTAGCGAGAACCTTGGCTATCCGTGTGTACTTGTTTAAACTTCAGGCTGACAACAAAGTAAAGACGTGTGTTCGTTTGTAGAGCATTGTTGCTGAATTTACTTTTGAGCTTAACCAAAATAGCTTGGAAAACATTGAATTGCGAGGTTGATAAAGATCCACAGAAAAGGTACACGATGGATAAATAAAGTATAACTTCTCTTTTTTTAAATTCAGTCAACCTGTGTTGAACGTGCCCTTTACTCTCACCTATGTAGTTAATTATCTCTGCTATTTATGCTCTTTCCCGTTTACAAGTGTTTATTAGAAATGGATACTATAACCAAACAGACAGATGCCTAGCCCAGCAACACTCTTTTATTAGCCACAATTAACATAATGCCCGTCCAATTTGGAGTCACTCAATATAGAAATAATTAGAAAGGATTCATTGTTTAAATTATATGTCAAGGGAGTCAATATCTACCTTTTTAATTCAATGTGCCACAAAATCCATTTAAGTTGTCTTGGTTATACATATATAGTAAATTGAAGAGATTACAACATCTAACGCCAACTGCTGCTTCTCCTATCACATGTCTTGAGGAAGTGTAACTGTTGGCTTGGATGGACAATTCCCTAATGGTCTGTAGAACGACCAAATTAGTTCATTGACTTAACGTATTTGCTCTCTTAAATTAAATTATCCTCTGCTTGTCTAGATGGATGGAATGCTTAGTCGGGGCGAGGCAGCTGAGATTGGATCAGACCAAATAGATTGCTATTGTCTGCCTAACCTCCATTTGCCTTAGAAATGAGTTGGAATGTCTTCTTTCACTGTATTCAGGGGGTTTCCTGTTAAATTCTTAGGCTTGTATTTGTGTGCTACAGGGGACCCTGTGACATTGACACACACAGTAAGACGAAAAACAAACCAGCTCAATCCCCCATCCGGCCTTCTTACTGTGGAATGGCCAGTGAGAGCTTCTTTATGATCACTCAATAAAACCACACATACGAGAAACCACAGACATTACAGATAGTTGGCTCACCCTGCATGAGGTCAAAACCCATTTAGATTGGCGATGATGGCAAACAAACAAACTCACCTACCAATTAAACAACAACAACAACAACAAACAACAAAACTCATCACCTGTCATGTGTGAACGTATCTTTACATCGAACGTGGAAAATGTGAACAGCCGAAAGCTACGATGGCAGTTTGGCAGTCAGGACTTCATGCATAATTAAGTGTGTGTGATACACACACTTTATTATGGAGATGACATTTGCATTTTGTCATTTTCTATCATGGAGGGCCATAAAGAGTGACATTTGAGAGGCTTTTGATGCATGGCGGCGGCGGTGATGGACCGTCGCCATTTGCCTCCGGCGGTATAACAGTACTCTATATACGGCCATTTGGCCCACTCTCTACGACAACTCATATATCCTCCCCATGAACACGTCTCTTACATGTGCTCTCTGTCACAGCACGCTGACGTCTAAATCCCCCCCTCCCCCACCCCCCCGGACACGTGTCTTCTAGCCCAATGGCTTCCATGCGTTTCTAGCGTTTTATTTAATAAGATCGCATCATCAAGGGAGCAGGAATGTAAAATTGGGTTTGACACCTAACAGAGCTGTGTAATTGTAGCTCTAGTGTACTGAGGGAGCTAAGCACTGGAGTGGCAAATGTTTTGCAGTGGGTTTGTGAGTGAATGTTTGGGGTGTCGTCAGAACATTGGCTTAACAGTGATACATTGCTGCCATACAGATGTTCATCCTCATTTCTCTACTTCTGTCCAAAGCAGTATGTTGTTGTATGTTCAATGGCTGCAATTACATAAGTATTAATAAAAATCTCCACTGAATCTAAAGATTGTTTGTATAAGCATTTTAATTTGTACAAAATCTTTTGATTCCTTTCTGTAATTTATAATTTAATAATAATAATATAATTTGTAATTCAAGCACATGTATGAAGTTCCTTCATACATCATAGAAACCAGCCAAGTCATTTAGCAATTAGATATAGCAATTAGTATACAGAAAATACAATTTCATTGACAGAGAAGTATATTGTATAATAAGGCAGACAAAGAAGAAAACACTCGCTTGCCAGTGAAGTTTCCTTAAAGGTGCCAGGGAATTCATACTGTTACTACCATTCCTCTCCTTAGATTTTATTCATTGAATTGGTTATCATGAAGTGAATGTGAACATTTCATGCAAAGTAATGGGTTAGCTATTATTATAATGTCAGTTATTATAGTAATTCTTTAAGCAATAAGCCCATAGAGGCCAAGGTGAACAGTGATTTGAGGAATGCTAGTGTAATAATTGTCATAAGCAGAGAGGCTCTGCTTCTCTGCTTATGTTTTTCTTCTTTCATCGAATTAGAAATGTTTTTCTTCTTTTATCAAATTAGAAATGATTTTGAGCGATCAGTCATTGGAGATATTGTGTACAAATATTGACTGCAAAGTAGTTTTCTGCTGGAGAAAAATCTAAATCATGCATCATGAAACTGTTGTGGCAAGTGAGAAAGTCAAGGCAGAAAGTTCCCCACATATTTGATTGTGTAGAACAGTATTTTGAAACCCAGACGCTGGAATGGCTACATATTGCAGACTAAAAACTGTTTGACATTAGTGTTCCCGAGAAATGTGGCTGGCACACAAACTGCACCCCCATGCTATTTCTGGGTATTTTCATTTTATTCTACATTGCATGAGATCATCTCGGTTGGAATGCACCCGAGCCCTCCTGGACCAGTGATCACACTATAACCTCTAGCGCCCTCGCACATCCGCACCGTGCACGCACACACCACCACGCCTCAGCAATCGCTGTGGATCGGAGGCAAAACACTGGGGATCCACCTCCACGTTTATGCAGAGTGTCGTGTTGCATAGCGTGGGGCAAACAGATTCCTGAAACTGTTGCGGGACTAGACAAAGCCACACCGTCCTCACCTTATGAACTCTTAATAAATCCTTAACGTGGTGCTGATATCCACTGACCGAGGAACAGCGGTTAAAATACAGAGGTCCAGATCACAACGTGACCGAGACAACGTTGCCGTGTGGAAGGCTGCGAATGGATCCATTTGGGATTATTTTTAACAAAATAAAATAATCTAAACAATATTATGCTCTGCTTAGTATTATACTATAATATTATACTATGCTTAATCGTGTTAGTGAAAAAACCCTTTGAGCTTTGATCAACTAGTATTAAAACCATATCAGTATTAAGAAAACAACAAATGACCAACCATTGAGAACACTGTGTAGTATTCCCTTTTTTTATATCAACATGCTCAAGGTTATGGCCCTGCACAGTGTTTTTACAAGACTCCACCATATATACACACCATTCATCACAGGATTTTCAATCAGCTCCAGATAATAAAAGAGGAATAAAAGCGTCTGTTCACAGCAGATGGAATCCATATTTAAGTGGGAGGATTTGTCAAATGAACGACCGGCTTTGGTGGCGAAAGGCTTTTAGGCAGATGAGGACGTGTCTTCTGAGCAACGGTACCGACCACTACGACATTTACTCTTTGAAGACGCACTCGTGAGGAAATCCGACACGTATGAAGACATGGGACTCAGTTCTTTTCACCATCCTGAAGTTGAAATCAAAAGCAGATTTATGAAAGACCACAGGAAGTATGAGAGAGAGAGAGAGAGAGAGAGAGAGAGAGAGAGAGCAGGAAAGGGTGAGAAGAGAGGGCGCAAGAGAGAGAGAAATAAAGAGTGAAAGCCAAAATGGAGGGGGGAAAGAGGACAAAGAGACTCATCAAGTTGCACTGTCATGTCGGTGCAGATTAAGATGCAGGCGGGCGTTTCCTGTCAATGACGGGTCTAAGCGGGCTGAATGGTCAGGTGCTCTTGGAACGCCAGCGGTGCACTCTGGCTGTCAATCCGCCTCAATATATCCATCCCACACCCTTCAAACGAGTCTACACCAGGCTGCCAGCAATTTGACATCACTCCGCGAATCCAACCACCCTCCTAGTACTGCTGTTTTGCAGTCAGTTGCTATGGTTCCTTCTTCAGGGAGAGGGAAATATAGGATAAACCTCCACTGTATTCATAATCTGAATTGGTTCATTTACACTAGCTTCAATTATTCAAGCAATGTTTTCTTGAAACCTGCTGTGCGGCTCTTAGGTACAAAGAGGTAGGGTAATACATGATTAATAAGGATCAATTAATCATCATCCCTATTGCTTTGCGCCAAGCTATTGTGGTTGTGTGTGTGTGTGTGTGTGTGTGTGTGTGTGTGTGTGTGTGTGTGTGTGTGTGTGTGTGTGTGTGTGTGT
>JAOPUA010000091.1:8862275-8874820 GCA_027122455.1 Trisopterus luscus | reverse complement strand
CCCCCCCCCCCCCCCCCCCCCCCCCCCCCCCCCCCCCCCCCCCCCCCCCCGCGCCCCCCCCCCCCCCCCCCCCCCCGAGTGTCTGTATGTAAAACGGATATATTCCCATGTCAATATTTTCAACAGTAGCTGTGTGAGAATATAGTTTAGATTTGATCCGTAGAAGTATGGAAAGCATACAAACAACAAATAGCAAACAACTTGTGCGTCTGAACTTCTTATCAAAAGTGACCCTTGGAACGAGCGTGTGTCAGAGTTTGGAATAAAGCTATAGGGATTTGGTGTTTGTTTTATTCATGTTAATGGTGGATATGGTCAGTGTTTTATTTATTTTCTTGTAATCTGTGCGCTTGTTTGAAGCGATAAGGGCACATCGGACTGAAAGAGATGTTTCCCTCCCGCTGTGTCCATCAACCGCTCATGCATATACACCACACCCTCGTGTTTCTGACCAAAGCACTCTTCCAAAAAGCCTTCTGTGTCCACGTCGTCGTTCTCCGGAATAGTTTTGATCCATTTAAATGGATCGTAGGGAGTACAATATTTCACAGCTGCTGTTGAAACCCTACATTCACCAGTTGAATCATAGAAAATGCCAAGAATAAACACACCATATGAATCATTTAGCTCTAAGCCATTTTCAAAATGAAATAAACTGTATCTGTAAATCACGTTTCATTGGTCACATACAAAATGGATGTACAAATGGAAAATGAGCAATGGTCAAAAATAACTTTATAGTGCAATATTGCTTTTAGATTTAAAGCAAAGTGAAAACAAACACAACTGAAAATAAACTTTTATGAAACACTCAAAAACGCATTCAGAATTTAACCATCTTAAATCAAATATATGACAGTGTGCTACTTTGAAACTTTTGCTATTACAACCAGAAGAGCAACAATTTTGACGTGAAAAATTGGTGTGGTTTCACAAACTTTGAATAAAATCCAAAGGCTTCATTTACCACAGGTAAAGTGAGTTCAAGCTCTTGATTTATTTGCAATTTGGCAAAACTCGTACACATATTTTATGCATTTGTGACCTGAATTGAGCTGTGTGTAATTTAATATATATTCTGTGAACCTGTCTGATCCAGAGGTATTTGGCTCCTCAGAGGCACGTCCTCTGAGTCAGTGTGACACCGCCTTCTCCAAGGCTAATCACTTGATTAGCTTTGAGAGATACGCCAGTCCCTACAATCACTTCCAGACTGCAATTCCAAGACTAGCGAGCACAGGGCCTAATTAAATGCCAAAATATAGAATGCATTAACATATATCAATATTCAATAGCGCCTTTGAACAACATGCAAGAGAACGTTCCCCACCGTTCATAGATGTTATCCACACATAAATACATAGCTTGGGGTTTGTTTCGTATATGCCTTTCTTTATTTGTTTGGAGTATAACGTCTGCTTCAGGGGCTGAGATAAAACAAAGTGGTCATAATGAGGGTACAATAAACCTGTTTATTGTCTCATTGGTAGGAACAATATCTATAAGGGCTGGCAGCGGGCAAAATGTGAAAGACACTTAAATAGATTTTCCGTTTATATTTTTAGACGTCATACATAGTTCCAAGGGGAAACTATGAGAAAGTACCTTATTTGGAGAGGTCCGAATGCGCTAAGATAGCATCCAACCTGATAACATACCTGCATCTAACCTGTTAAGACTCTTATTTTATATTTTCTCTCTTTTACAAGTGAGCCCTGGCCAAGGTAGAAGCACACAATTATCATAGGACAGACAAAGGCAAATCTATAGAGACATAAGACAAATTCAGAAATTAAAAAACAATTCAAAAAAGGAGCAGACAATTTGAAATGTTTGGTTGAGATATGACTTAAACTCAGTAAGTGAAATTAAAGCAGTCAGTTTGAGTGATTTCTGAATCTCATTCCAAGCAACTGGTGCACTATAGGTAAAAGCAGTCTTTCCAAACTCTGTCTTTGTTGATGGAACATGTGATTGAATATACTTACTTGAACGCAGATTTTCTTTTTCAAATTATGTACAAAGGAAGCCATTTCATATAGTGTGCAGTGGAGTGGAGTGATTTGCATGAGTTATGAATCTTCTCCATCTCCTTAGTCTCTCAACTCACATCCAACCTGATACCAAACCAGCTTCCAAACGGATAAGAGACTTGGATCAAACCTGATAACAGACTCGCATCAAACCTGACAAATACCCGCAACCTACTTGATAGGGGCCGGCATTCAACCTGATGAAAGACTTACATTCAACCTGATAACATACCAGCATCCAACCAGATAAAAAACTTGCATCACACCCAATCACAGACCTGCAATCAACCTGATAAGAGAACTGAGTCCAACCTGATAACAGATCCACATCCAACCTGACAACAGGTCCGCAGCCAACAAGATGAAGAGACCAACATCCCACCTGATAAGAGATCCCCATTCCAACCAGATAAGAAACTCACATCCTGCCTGATAACAGACCCGTATCAGATAAGACACGAGACCCGCATCCAACCAGATGAGAGGCCAGCCTGACAGCTTCCATAAAGAAAACGGTGTACGGCATGCCAACATGAGCTTGATAGGAAACGGCTTACCTGCATTAAGGTAAAAGGAACCAGATTCCAGGTCAGATTTGCAGGTCATTGACAGAACATTTCAAGTAACAGGGTGTGCACCAATGACATGGAACACCAGGAAAGAAGGGATGTGACTGAACAGATCAGAGAGAGTACTACATTTTTATTTTTCATTTGTCATTTGCCACATTTCCTAGACACACAAGGTGTGTTACTAGTTCACTTGGTTGTTAGGTTGAATCATCAACTGTGACACTTGGAAAAAATGAATTTGTCACCGCCATCCTTCCATCGACCAGGGGCTCAAAGTTATTGCTGTGAGAATCTGCAATATTTGTAATTTTACAACTAAATGAAAACTATAATATTAAGAAAAATAAATCAATCGTATTCTACAATTAATAAAAATTTAAATGAGTTTAGATCTATTGGTGAGAAGCAAAGTAAAAAAGCAAAGTAAAAAAGCCAGGGATATCTGGTCTTTGAATTTGAATAAATAGCAGAGAGCCAAAGTAGAGGCTAATATCCTATGTTTAGCCTACCACCTTTAGTGGGGGAGTTCCACCTCAGCACAGTACAGAGCAGGGGGACCTGCTTCAGGTCCAAGGCCAGGGACTAGGCCAAAACTCGTTCGCCAGAGTATTAACCTTGCATACATTAACTTTTCGTGAGAGATAGCTACAAAATACTACACATATATGATCACAACGATACCGCATGCAAATTCCACAAAAAAAGGTGCCTGCCTGGATGGATTACAGGTCTTTCTGGCTGCGAGGCAGCAGGGTAGATAATTGTGCTATTGTGCTACATTGACTATAAATGGTGGTACGATATAGAAGTAAAAAGTACATTACAGTACAGTAAACAATGGCAAATCGATTTAATAATCCCTCCATCCAGGCAAGGCCAAAACAATTCTCAAAACACCATTATCACTCTCCTGAAGATTGTCTCTCAAGTTGCTTCTTTTCGGCATTGAGAAATGTTTACTTTTGGACGAGGTCACTTTTGGCAAGGATTCTTTTTTTTTTCTCCAAATTTGTGTACAATGCCAATGAAATGATTGACTTCCGACCTCTTTCTGCAGACTTTTATCACTTAAAAAATTAAGTCAAATATCAAACAAGGATCTAAAGCACCCACTTTGTATTTAGTTGACATGCCAAAATGCTAGTAAGCTTTGCAACTTGTGTGTACTCTAAGTGCAGACATTAGTCTCGTTTGTTTACTGAATACATGAATGCATTATAAGCCCCAACCAATAGTAATATCCCCAATATTGTGGTACTTGAATTAATATTAACTTATTTTCTTATTTTTGTTTATTTATGCATCTCAGAAATTAGCATGCTGAGACTTATGTTCAGTAGTTTTTAATTTCCTGCCGATAAATACCAGTACTGATAATTACTTGGACAATTTGTCATCAAAGTTTCAACTCAAACTACCAGTGTGATTTATACTGTCCATTAATCATGCTCAAATGTGTTCTATTCCGTGTCTTTTAAATATGATGGTATTAGTCACAAATTCCTATTTATTTGAGTAATCATTTTCTTATCAGGCAGAATCTCAAAGCAGCCATATTATGATACTGTATATTAATCATGTACTGGACCGATACGAGACCTGCTATTTATACACGTACGATCATATGTATACCCCTATAACATGCCCTGTCATTTTACAGTGGACACTTTAATTCCCTCATTCCCAAGTGTATTAGCGGATTAAAGATAACGATGATAGCTCAATGAGTAGTGGATGAATAAAAAGGTAATTAAAAGATTACTACATTGGGTAGTAACCATTCAAAGTCATAATTCAATTCATAATAAGCTTTCATAGCACAAGGATAAATGTCCAGCTTTTTTATATATATATAGAGATTAACCTCTAACAATTGGCTGCCATCAGCTCTGGGATCTCATCTGTGACATTGAGGCCTCTCGATATGCATCAAGATGGCTATTGGAAATGATCTGTCACAAGATTTGATGTGGGGGTATGTTTTACAAAAGGGCACGGTGAAATCAACATTTACTCTTGATTTGGTTCAGAAATGCATGGAGATGTACCGGCAGTCTCCATTATATTCCTTCTAAATTAGTTTGCTCTTCTCCCAAGGAAGCCAAATCTATGAAGCAATGTCTTTGGCATTTAGAAAATCAATTTACAATGATGGAAACTATCCAGCTGAAACCGCTACTGGAAGTCCTTTCACTCTCAAGTGCCTGCACTATCTCTGATTCTCAAATGCATTTGCGAGAGAAGAAATCTCCATACGAACAATAGAATATAATTTACCTCCTTAAGCAAAGAAGTGGATATTTGCTTGACACACATTAATTAGGCTTTAACCGTACATTATCAGTTTGCTTTGTGTGAAATGCAAAATATTACCTCTTAAGGAAATTATAATAAAAGCTTTGTCTCATATTATCATGATGACCAAAACATTGTGTCAAATGTTATATCATAGAAAATAAACATTTTACAGGTGAAACGTCATACAAAATATAAACTGTGTATAATGACTGACTGAAATAATGAATCAATTGATAACAATAAAACAAAAGAAATATATCTTCCATAGATTGTTATTGTCACAATGATGTCATTTCTATTTTGTCCATCATAGTTCTGAGCTATTGTCTGAGCTATGGTCTAGCTAGACATTAAAGGTTGAATACAAATATGAATGGTTAAATACAAGGTAACGGCAAATTCAAATAATACTCATGTAGGAATACTTCTGCAAAACAAGCTTTTAAAGTTATCAATAATAGTCCTCAGGTCTCTATACATCAATGTAAAATTGATGTGTTCATGAACACAACTGTTTTCCTCCGAAATAACATCCTCACTTACTGCGCTGTGTGCATCACCTAACAACCCCATAGCAAAAACATTAAAAGCAACAACAATCAAGGCCAGTAGTTATCATAGCATCTCAGACTAAAGTAAGCTCCACTAAGTGGGAGTGAGTCAAGGCTCCTATACATTCTCTCACTGATAAGTAGCACCAGGCTCTTACGAGGGAATATCACCTCCACTTGACATTAAAGCATTATTAACGACACAACAGTTAGACTTACGGTTTGATTGGGTTAAGAGCACAGACAGAGCTGCATTTTTCTCACAGAGCTTATGAGTAAAGAAAAATTGAAGCCACTCCTAACTGATAGGAGTCCTCTTCAGTACTCTTTTCTCTGAGTAAGTTGTAAGTGATGTTTAGACACAAGGATAACTTACCTTCACTCGTAAATGTAGGAGTGGGACCGAAATGACATCACGCTCTGAACTTTTGGCCACGTAGGACCAATGCGCCCGAGAGGCATGATAACAACGGGACCAGGAGAGGAAATGTGGAGTTTAATTTTACGAATAATTTGACAAAGTAATATATAACATGTAATGAAAAGTGATATCCTTCGCTTGGAAGTCCGTTCCTCTCGGTCTCCCTCAGCACTACCCACACATTCGAAGCAACCCATTACAGGCTTTCTCTCTGGTGAGATGGGAACCCAAGAGAACAAGAACGACAGACAGACACAGGGAAAGAGACAGAGAGAGGGAGACCATACTCTTACTTCAGTGAAACTTTTTAAAATATATTAAATCAAATCCTGAAGTTGTGGACCAACTTTTAATTGAAACCACTTTAAAAATAGCTCAACTATACCCAGTATCATTAGGCATAATTGTGGAGAATTGTATATATATGGTGATTGCATGCCCTTGAGAGTCTAGCATTTCTCTCTATACCTGGTCAAGGCAGAAGGCTTGAATCCATTATCATATCGGGTTTGAACGTGTGCTATGTGTGAACCCAAGATCTCAATGCTAATTCCAAGAGTTTTAAATAGATTATGGTTTTATATACTATTCGTTGGTATAACGGGAGAAGAAATAAAAAATAAAATAAATAAACAAAACAACCAATATCCTGAAAGGGTATGATATTCATGCTTTTATATTTTTACTTTTGCCATGAGAAACCCACACCTGAATCACTTTCACACATACTGTGTGGATTTGACATAACTGTTCCAATTCACGTGGGATATGCCAATGCAAAATAACTACCCTGTATAATTGACAGCCTATTCAAATCCATAGCCATAACACAGAGACTTATACATAATGCATACAGACGGCGATAGCCTGTCACAGCTCCTTCAACATGATGTGAGGTGAAAGTGAGGAGGAGCCCGAGCAAAAGGCCAAAGAGAGTCCACCAGGCAACCAGACTAACACATCTGCAGGGGTTGAGATTTGCCACCGCATCTTCATTTAGATGGTGAACGAACCCGACGGATTCAATGGGCATAACAATCCCGCTCACGCACAAGCAGACAGACACACAACACAAATACGCACACTTGCCATTTTATTTTTTTCTGAGCTTGCTTACCTATATTTGTGTTTTTTTTTTGTATGCATTGTTTGTATGTGAAGACAGTAGCGTCATCATCATCAACAGAGAAATGAAAGGGAGCCCTGGCTAGCCCTTTATTAATGAATGCGGTGGGTCGAAGATAGGCTGAAGTATATCATTGCATATTCATGCACATGACCCTCTTGACACACAGGCTCTTATGTAAAACTAAATAGCAGGTACGAGGGCCAGTTCTTAGGTAATGCGGTGGCCTTTTGGCACGCCATTTAAACCGACTTTGGGAGCTACTATTGCTGTAGAAAGCCTGTTTTAACAGTTAAGCGCATAGATATTATGTGTAATCTCTGCATATTGTGTGTGTGTGTGTCCAGTGTGCAGTCCATGTGTGCATGCGTGTGTGTGTGAGTGCATGAACTCACACATTGTCGGGAGCCTTAAGTGGTGAGTTTTGGTGGGTGTTGTGACTGTTACACACGCGGACGCATGACATTTTGAGTTGTATTGATCCACGACGATATGACACCTCATGACACACGCATTAGCCAAACGGTCAACTCCATCTGCTCACAAGCCCTCTAGCAGCATCATCAACCCTCGTCGTCGAGCGAGAGAGATTGAACTGGAGAGAGGGAGGAAGAGAGAGAGATGGAGGGATGGGGATGATTGTAATGCTATGACTCCTTGGGTGTCCTATAAAGATGTGTTCAAGTCCCACAGGCTCCTTCGCTATCAGGCTGAAGAAACAGGTCAACTCTGGCAGGGAGGTTCATTACTCAGTGGCTGCAGTGGGCTGCATGGGGTAGTGAGGGAGGAGTGGGGGGGGGGGGGCACCAGCGTGGGAGCAGATGAGTACAGAATATCAAGCCAGAGTCCCCCGTCGTGGAGTGAGCAGCGTTTACCAAGTCCTCCCGGGAACGGCGCAAAAATTGCCACTTTTTTTTGAGTGAAAGCCAACATAAAAAAAAATGCATACAAAGGAATAAATACAGGAAAAATTCATCCTGTCGATGGTCTAACCACAACAAGCTGCGAGGAGTTCATGCCTCTGACAGCTTCGCACTGGCCAGAGCTTCTTCCTCCCTTTTTATTTTTGTTGTATTTTTTTTCCTTAATCAATTGAGCCATCACCGAGCTAGCTGCGTTTCAGTTCCAATCAGCCGATGAATTGATCCGGGTGCAGGCATGACCGTGTGACAGCATCGATCCCCAGGGTCGTCCCCGGCACCGCCAGCGGCTATCCTGACGAAAATGGCGATGTCGGAGTGCAGTGGTTTGGGCTGGTGAAGCAGTTATAGCTAAGAGCGCCAGATATGAATCGATTGCCATGCCAACCTCATACACATGCTGATGTTCAAAAGGCCTTCTTAGTGTTAAAAAACAACAGAAGTAGTACAGCACCAGTCTTCCTCGGTTTTGTCCACTGTCTTTAACCAATGAGAATAGGCCCAAAGATAAAAGCAGGAAATAAGTTATTACTCGCGAGGGCTGCTTTTGCATCCCAGTAGCCTCTCGTGGGTGGTTTCGGTTGTGTTACATAATACATTTGTTGACTGAACTATATCCCAGATTTAATGCAATGCCAATACTCCGCATTTGAATCGATGTTCCAGCAGATTTCCACCCGGATAACTTTTTCTCTTTTTTTCCCTCAAATTGATCCGATTGTGTAACACACAGCGGACTGACTTTCACCAAAAACCCTTGAGTAAGAATGAAAACCTTCGTAACAAACTTTGGTCTATGTGGGTGGTGAATTTGCATGAATGTAGGCAACACACAGACTCACAGGCATATCACATTATTTCCACCACTGAAGAGATACCAGCCACCTGTTTATTCAGTAGGAGAGCGCTTTTTCATGTTTTCTGACGTGTCTTTGAAATGGATAAAGCCTTGATATGTGGTCACCCAACGAGGCAACCACTTAAACCTTTCAGCCAAAATTTAAACGCAGGGGGTTGTTGACAGAGAGAGGGGGAAAAAAAACAAGAACCGTTTACAGCGCAGGACACTAAACAAAACCATGGCACAGAAATAGCAGATCATTTCCAAATAATATTTCAAATTGCTGCGGACTTTGAAACTTGGAAGCGGGCAACCCTTTGCAGAGGCAGTCAAACAGATTCGGAACGAATGCCCGACATGAAATGCAGAGCTCCTGGTGTGAAGTTCTGCCTCATTTATCCCTTGATGAATTCATCTCCCATTTTGCGTCGCCCTGCCACTGTCTGCATTCCTAAACAGGAAAACATTAGCATGAATCTGCATGGCAACTAAAAAAAATAACTCCCAGTGAACAAAGAAGGGATGAGACGACCGCCGCTTCACATAATGGAACTCTGACAAAGTTTCCTGGCAAAGATGAGTTCAATGTGCCAGGAATAGCCACTGCATCTCCATGTGCAAATATCACAGAGAGTGTGCACAGAGAACACTCCGTTCAAACATGAGATTCATACTCAATTGCCTTCTTTCATCCATGAGCACACTGTATATGGATTCCAAATAATCCATAGGCTCCACCGGTTAGCACGATGTAGGGGGCATTAGCAACTCTAGCGACGCTCACTCTTTTCCTTTTTTTTTTCCTCTCCGGTGACAAAGCACCCCGCTGTGTGCCTGTTAAAGCCCCGCATATCAGCCGCGAGCCTCATTTCTCATTTGCTAGAGTCCTTCTTTACCCATCTCCCAAGCATCCACAGTGGATCCGGCTGCGAGCATTTTTTATTTTGGCCGATTTGATGTCCTTTATCTGCGTATTTCAGGCTTGCTCCGGTGCTGATGGCACTTCTGTATGTGTTGGATGTGTTTGAACATGTTCCTCAGACCTGTGCGCTGAAACCATTCAGCCATAGTGCACTACTAGTCCTATCTTGTTTGTTTTGTTTTATTTTCCCCAAAGAAAGGGTTTCAAATCATTCTCTCTCTCTCTCCATCTCTCTCCCTCTCCATCTCCCTCTTTCTCTCCCTCCCCCCCTGGTCCCCTCAGTAGCAGGAGGGGCAGCTCAGGTTGCTTTCACGGGGCAAAGTGGCTGAAGGAGAAGGGGCCCCTTGTTATCTCTCGTTGCGGAGAGGGGAGAGCATGAGGACATTCTCTGTGGAGAGGATGTGGCCACCATTATCTCTGTCACCTGACACAAGGGGACACACAAACCCAGGCCGTGATAGATTGTCCCCACTCTCTCTATCATTTTGTTTTTTTTTCCCCCAAACAACAGCGCAAATCCCGAGGCCATCTCATCGGCGAGCAACATGTTATGGGGGGCTCGCGGGGCTGAGGAAGACGAGGGCGAGGACGGAGGAAGGTGTGCGGAAGCCCTATCAGATGATGGTCCCTCAACCCAACCACAAGTAAGTCGTTACTAGGACACGGTGTGTTGCTTATCTCTGACAAGAAAGGAAATTGAAAGGGAAAAGAGGACCAAAAAAAAAAATGAAAAACGACACCCATGTTTTATGTCGCCTTATCTGTGTACTGTATGCCTTGTTTACATACAGAGCGCTTTGACCTGATCTTAATCGGAGCACCTTTGCTAACACCGCCCTCCCTGCCGCACACTTTCCCTATGCTTTCTTTATCAGCAAGTCGCGTCGCCACATTCAGTGTCACATTTATTACATTATAAAGGTATCCTTCTATTCCGCACAAAAACGTGTGCCACAAGGTATGGGCGTTGTGTGTTTGCGCTCATATGTATGCATGCATGCATGTGCGCTTATGTGTGTGAAGAGCCGTGTCAGAGAGCCTCACGGCTGGCTGGAGGCCGTTGTTCTGGAGG
Source organism: Trisopterus luscus (assembly GCA_027122455.1). Taxonomy (NCBI): domain Eukaryota; kingdom Metazoa; phylum Chordata; class Actinopteri; order Gadiformes; family Gadidae; genus Trisopterus; species Trisopterus luscus. The sequence continues at coordinate 8,864,064 of JAOPUA010000091.1, read as the reverse complement.
TTACGGCGTGTCCCTGGGAGGACGGACCATTAACCCGTCGCGCTCGGGTGCTCCGGAGCTCCTGATTGCACGCGGGCCAAACCATGGGGAGGGAAGCTGGCCAAGGGAGACCCGGGGAACAGCAAGACCCCCATCACCATCAGCAGCGGCCGCAGCAGACACAAGATGGTATCCGGCGGCCCGTAGGGGCGACAGAGACGGCGCTGAACACGGCACAACTCTCTTTAACTCTCAACAACTCTTTGCTTTGAAGCTTTTACCCGACCGCCATTTATTGAGAGGCCTCAGTTGTGTGGACGTTTGGTGACAATCCGTGCGGCTGCTAAGAAGAAGGACACAATCACCGGTTTCTGTTCCAATAGACTCTTTATTTTTTACTCTTAGGATCATGTCGCTCAACATGTCGCTCAATGTGTTCATCAAACCCTCTGCAGAATGTGACATACACGGTACTGAAATATGCCTGCGCGCATACTGAGCTATGCAAGTGCTCCATAAACGAAACTCAACGTCAAACTCCCTCCTTTGTCATCATTACAGTGACCCTGTGAAATCCTGGCAGTGTAGTACAATGTTGTAGACGGGAGAACTCGTGCTGCCACTGGCAAGTTGCGTAAAAAAAAATACAATTGTTTTTGTTGGCAAGCAATTTACGTCAAGTGACCGGCTTTTTTGATCGGCACTTATGGGGTTTTCTGATCACGCCATTTATAGCCAATATCGGCCGATCATGGTCGGCATCCAATCAATCAGAGCATCTCTACTTGCTATGCCTAGATTTTGTGCAGCTAGCGTTTGTCTATGTTATGTATTTTGCCGTATGTATTTTACCATGATGATTTGTTTTATTGATCACACATCCTAAGGAAGGATGAGACTTAACAAGAGGACTAGAAGGACAAACAGCATGTGACCGGACAGAGGGGAAAGTATCAATAGAAGTTCCATCAAAAGTCGAAGAACAAGACAAGCCCATTGTGCACCAATTATTATTTTTCATCCATTGATTGTGATGGATGGCAGCGATAATGATCCGTACATACAAGTCATTACTGACCATAAAACCAATGTCCACAATATGACAAGACCCTAGATTTCCATTTTTCTTTGTTTGAAAGTTTTCCATTGGTCCTTATGGGAGCTACAATTATGTTTTCCTTTTGAACACATCTTTCCTCCTAAGCTTAATAGCTAATAATCTCCCTGTTTATGAAAAGCTTCTTTGTTGCACTGTCTCTGATAATAGTGCAGGTTAAGGGTGCACTATGAATAGGACCGGTCCTATCCGCAGATAGACTTTGATTCCATAATGACTCAAAAAATTGGTCAATTAACCTAGGTTCTCTATTGTTAATTGTTAATGTGAATTGAGCCAACCAATATAAAGATGTTATAATATATAATCTATATATGCTAAAGATGCGTTGTATATAGGGGCAAGTCCATTTTCATTGTTGTTGGTGTGATCCAAGGGTGTGTGTATCCTACCTGTGCAGGAGGCGGGATTTCCAGCTATATGGGCCAATCGGGCGCAGCGGGGCGGAGCCTAGAGGTCTGTCTGGACAAGGCGGTGACGGACGTCCCTAAAGCAAGGCACCACCTCACCCCCATCTACCTGGGAGCCACCGCCGGCATGAGGCTGCTGACGTGAGTGGTTGTGTGTGTGTGTGTGTGTGTGTGTGTGTGTGTGTGTGTGTGTGTGTTGAGAGGGTTGTGTGTGTGTGTGTGTGTGTGTGTGTGTGTGTGTCTGTGTGTGTGTGTGTGTGTGTGTGTGTGTGTGCGTGCGTGC
>JAOPUA010000091.1:8812183-8829570 GCA_027122455.1 Trisopterus luscus | reverse complement strand
TGTGTGTGTGTGTGTGTGTGTGTGTGTGTGTGTGTGTGTGTGTGTGTGTGTGTGTGTGTGTGTGTGTGTGTGAAACGGACCAGCGGTTCACCGTGCAGAGTGCAATGTGCGTGTGGGTCTGGCGTGGCTGGATCAAGATCTCGCATATCAAAGTCAAGATCTCGCAAAACAATAGTCAGCGTTTGTCGCCAGTACATGTTTTTCCTTCTTTCTTTTACCTCGTCTTTATTTTTTTACCTCGTCTTTTTTTTTTCCTTCATGTCACTTCGGCGGCTCCGTACATTTTAGACATTACGGAGATACGGAATTCAAATGGAATCGTGCACGTAGCGGCCACGCTTTGCCAAACTGACCACCACTTAAACCGCAATGATGCAAAAGCACAGATTCACAACCATGCGCGCAGATGGGGGGGGGGACAGGGGGGACGTGTCCCCCTCAGATTCATAGTGAGCCCCCCCACTCTGTCCCTACATAAGGCGACAAACATCGCCGGTAAAACGGAGCATTAATGTTCCGTTAGTAAGACTAATTACTTTTAGTCTTACTAACGGAACCCGCCCCCACAGCTTGGTCCCCCCCAGTTCAAAAATCCCATCTGCGCCTCTGTTCACAACACTTTTCTACTTTTACTTTTTAGAATATGCTATAATATAGCCTTAATTCAACATAGTTCCAATAATGTTTTCTGGTTCATATTTTCTCTATGCATGGGTAGCACCATACACAAGCATACATTTATTATTGGAATATATTGCGTGATGGTTTGGAGTGGAGGACATGTTACAGGTAAAGCTTTTAATTAGCTTGTTCTTACTCCTCCACATTTGAACAGCTTATTGTATTTGGTAATGAACACCTTTTCAAAGTTCATATGCTTATTGAAAGGGCATTTGCAGAAGAAAAAAAAGACGGTGGGTGTGGAGTTGTCAGACATCTGTCAGTGAGACAGCCGTCAGCAAATAACCCTGTAGTGGAACACGTTGCCTTGGCGACCAGACATTGCACACATTGGTTACTTGGCTATTTGCCGTGCTCTGTTCCACACTGAGAGTATTAATTAAATGGAAACATATTTATTGGACATTAACATCACAAACCACACACCGCAATGCATACTCTTCCCAGATTTTATATACTGCAGCAATGAACAAACACGGATGCTCATTTGATAATAAGAGGCAATCAGACGACAGACTGGCTTGTTATTATTGAAGCCACATGTGATTGATTGACTATAACAAGTGCTGAGATTTTACAAAACCCGGTGTTAATGAGGACACCCTGCATTGTATCAACCCTGCAGACTCTAAATGGGAAAAAGCTTTACTTTATACAGAGTGAAACCGTTAGTTTTGGGCTGGTTCTGACTTCTATTGCACTGATGGGAAACCCACTATCAAGAAAGTTGTACAGGCCACATATCATACCTCACTCAAATTGTACCTTGGCATTGCAAAAAATAACAATGAGTTACAAGTTAACAATGAGCTATGTTATGAGTTTTATAATGATAGAATATATACGTTATTAAAATAGAATTTGCATGAAATCACTTCTACAGTCAAGCATTACATGGATATATATATGTTGTTTCTCAAACATGCAACGCTTGAAATGCTTTGTTGCAAAAATAATTATTCAGAACGAGACATTGCTTTTACTCATGCTGCGCTTGCAAAAGTAAAAAGCGTAACTCAATTATTTTGCACTTCAAGGCAGTATGGGATATGGGGCAGAAATGAAAGGCACACTAGCTATTCAGGAATATAGTTTTCTTGAAATCCATGTGACATGGGCCTCTATTACTGCCATGTTTAATCAAAGTCTATAAAAATCCAATTCATAGTAACTACAAATAAATCAGTTTCTGCACTCTCAGATGCATTGACAGAGAATTAACGGAAAGCCAGAGGGAACCATGGTAAGAAACCAACCTTCCCTCTACAAGAACCTATGGGATGTTATGTACCATTGTGTATCGGATAGGCCCGGGGGATCAGGGTTATACATGTACATTTGGGCAGTAACTGTTCAAATAACTCTCACTTTTTGTGCATTTACCATTTTGTAGGTCCACCGTTTTGATCTGCAAATATGTATAATAAACCTTTATAGTTGATATATTGTAGGCCTGTGACATCGGACCAAACTTGTCAGTCGTGCATATTTAAGTTTTAAGTTATTAACGGAAAGATTTACATGTGACCAGTGAGCTTTAGCAGTCTTATATATATATATAGCTCAATAGCATTACATTTTTTAACTGATAAGCTACTCTCACTTGCACGTTAGGTTATGTGAATTACAAATTATAATTTCTGTATGTGACGGATCATCACTTTGCAATGATGGAATGTGCCTAATGCCACACGTTATCTTTGCAATGTGATGATTTCAGGTAGACTGAATTCCCAAAACCCATAAATGCTTATTAGTCTAGAATCTCTCAGCTTTATCAATGGCCGCAGACAGAAATGCCTCTGGAGGACAGACCAAAAGCCACTCAGAGGAATGACACGTTTGACACATGGCAGCCATCTTGGTTGTTTATGAAAATACCAGAACAGCGCTCCTAAAGGGCAGGTTGTGATTGGCCAGGCTCAGGCCAGGTCTGCTGGGAATCTGTCTGAACAGGAAGGGGACTCATATGCCAGAGCAAATAAAACATGAGCTCGCCGATTCGTCTGGTTCCCAGGCTAGATGGTGCCTACTTTGATCCATGCTACATTAATCAACGATTCAACCCATACACACATACAGTACATACGGATGAGTTCACCCTGTGTATGCTCATAAATGTAACATGCATTCTGGTAGCCCTTAACGGGAATGACAAAAATAAAGTATGCGATAAGGTTATGAGGGACATAGCTCAGTTAATTAAGACATATACATTTATTTTTACCCTAATAAGGTGAAAGGGCAACTCAGGGTTTATTGTTGCTCCGCCAACTTCCCCTTAGCGACCTTTGTTTTCACTTTTGTAACCGTATGTCCATAATTTCATCACTGCAGAATATTTGGCCGACTGTGCAATATTCTTAAGCAAGGTGTTTTTTGGGGGTTGAAATGCATGGGAAGCTACTCTCTTATGGCAATTCTGAACTCAAATCCTCACAATTCAGTTTCTAGCTGAAAATCTGGCCGAAGTCCTGTTGGAACCAACTTTCAAAACACAGCGCTAGAGTGCAAACTTTCTAAGAGCAACGATCTTACAAGGCTCTGTAGGAGCCTTCCAGCAGGTGAATCAAAGTGGTGAACACAGCAACTGGCAGACGCCTGACAAAGCACACAAATGACAGATAGTGCCATTTATAAAAGCTTCATAAAAACCGAAAGTTTCAGATCAATATGTGTACAACATTTAGTTGATTGTTTCATGTTCTTGACAATGACTTAAAAGAATACAGCAGGGCACTAGTCTTGGTTGAGTGTTTGCATGACCATCACCCATAAAGCAATCTGGGGAGTCTGGTGAACCAGCACCTCGTCAATATGGGCTGTGTTCGACACGCAGGCAGGCAGTGGGGGGGCTGACTGTCTGTCTGTCGCTCCTGCTCGCGGGGGCCCCCCTGTGCAGTTGTGGCGGACGGGGGCCTCAGAGAAAAACAGCTAGGGCTTGTTTACATCCGAGCCCTTCCCGCCACTCCTTTGGTGTTGTTGTGCCTGGTTTCAATTCTTCTTCGCGTTCAAAGGGGTCCGTTGCCACGGGGGGTTTACACGTCTGATCACATGATGACATCAAAGGAAGACGAAATGGGTGCCACACATCGGTGGGATTATGTATGCCGTATATATATCGAGTCACGCAGCTCATTTGTGGAGTCTGAGGGACGCAGAGATGCAAAGAAAAAATGTGTGTGTGTGTATGTGTATGTGCGTGTGTGTGTGCATGTGTGTGATGTTTTACTTGGCATTGTTTTCAGTTCTTCTCAAACTACTACTACTACTACTAAGACAACATGTCATCTTTCTGATAGAGTAAGTGTGCAAATGCAGTCGTATCGACTGAGCCCACAGAGTAACTCGCTCTTCCTGAAAAGAAGCAGGAAGTTGTTTGGACGCAGCAAGACATCGGATTGAGTGACAGCAGAGAGAGAGCGGGTGTCCGAAGCAGGCCAGCTGCTTGACGCAGTGAATCTGCAACCCGGAATGTTCTCTTTTTGCCTCGTTGCACGCTGAGAGAGGAGACTTGTTGAAGAAAGCATTGTGGAGTAGAGTGGAGTCATCTGATTGTATATATCACGAGGAACAGCTGCGTCACACCAAGACTGGAAATATATGTGTAGCAGAAGTGCATCAAAATGGCCTCTCGAAGGATCCGCAATTTCCACCAGGAAAACGAATCGAGAAACATTAATCCACCTAATCAAATCCCTCACTTGATAAGGTCTATTACATATGCATATTAACGCACTTGAAATCTACCCATGGTAACAGTCCAAGGTTAAACTCGTATTGGATTTACATTAATGCAATCAATGGAACTAATGAAAAATGTGAATCTATGCTGCGGTTTAGGCAAAGTCGCTCTTTTAATGGGCTTGTTGGAGTGGTGCTTGGTCGTAACTAGGAATGTGATGATAACCACCTTGGCAGGGCCACTGCCCCTAGCTTTTAGAAATGTACCTAAAATACTTATTCCCTTCCCCTGCTGAAATACCACTAAAGTGTATATATTTAACTAACTCATATAATAGTTTATAATAGTATTAGTTATATTATATTGGACGACAAATCATTTTAAACTGTGTTCGTGACACATTGAGGACGGCAAATATTCAACAAAAAGTTTCAACAGCATATATCAACTAATGGTAAGGTAATCTAAAGCTAAGGTAATCAATGAACAGCTGGTGAGAAGCATTGATTAATCCAACTCAAACTTTTACCACCATAGTAGATTCAGAAAATGATAAAGCCAGGATGTATGTATACTGTATCAGTCTCTATTGTTGTTGGCTGGGACATACCAGTGGTTTGGGTCTAACTGACATCTGCTGCTGCAAAATAAACTGAAATAAAACACAATAACTTTTGTTTACGTGATACAGTGGTTGTTGCAGACATTCCATACAAAGTGTGGTTCTCTGTGGAAAGCAGGAGCATAGTACTGACTCACCGAATAACGACCCTTGTAAACGTCTTCCTGGATTCTGAGGTATTTGAGTCTGCATTGCAAGGCAGGCATTTCTAATTGGAGGCTATGCATTCTTAAGTAAGGTAAACACCTAATGAACTACTGTTAAGATACCATCCGACTTGTATTTAGTTTCTTGTCTGTCTTAGGGCTATACCCTCAATATCAATGAGAAAACAGATTTGTCTTGTTAAAAGTAACTTTAGACCACTGTTGCTCGGCTGAGTACCAGGAAAATACAATCTGAGTCATGCACATCCGGCCTGGCTAGGAACTCAAGGTTGCTCCCTTGAGAATATGTCTCTGAATAAGCGTCAAAGAAGCTAAAATATAACAACTTGTCACTTAATTGTTCTATTGTTAATCTTTGAATTGGGCCAAAGACTTCTCCTTTAGACATACAGTCATCCTCTTTCATTTGACATAGAGGTTCGATTAATAGGAAGACGTAGCACTGTTATCGTGGTCTTGGAATACATTTGGCAACAGTCCCCTTAGCAAGCCAAGCCAGCTGAATGGCTGATAGAAACTTTCAGACCGGCCCAGTTTCAGTGACCTGCCCTTTACATTTAAAGGTGGATTGCACTGCCAGCATGAAATTAAATGTGCACTTGGAACACTGTTCTTATGCCTATCTACCTGAACATTTACTGCAGTTAATAATGGTCATGTTCTTGAACATAACACTCAGGGACGGCCCTTTGGTTCAACCTATACATTTTAAACATTGTATTTTCTTTTTACATTCTGCCTATTGTGCAAGCTAGTTATTATAAATGTTAATCACACACACACACACACACACACACACACACACACACCAAGTTGACAACACTCACACTGACAGATTTAATTTAAACTATAGGCTATATATAAATAGCAATATAAAATACTGTTTTTAAAATTTTTTGTATACTTCCCTGTATTTGCAGCTGAATTTTGCGTTTATAATCAAAAAAGAACTACTTTATGTTGTGCTTTAATAAAATGATAGTCAATGATAAAATGACCAGACAAATTACAATAAGATAATACTTGGTAAAAAAAGATTGAAAAAATCAAGTGCAAGTCATTCCATGAATGTGTGAAGTATGCATAATGAAGCCTCAGCTATTGTATAAAAGAAACATAAATCCTGACCTCTGCTGCCACTAAATTCACCATCACTATCATGTATCTCCATCCATCTATCTGCTGGTGGCCGTTCTGAACGGCGTCCTCAAAGTGTAAAACATGGCCACCGCAGGAGTCATGGCGCCAATACATGATTGGTTGTGGCAGCGCTGCTTTTATCAAAGGTCACCGTAGCAGGAAACCCTACGTGGGCCCTGTGTGGCTATCCGTTTCAGACCAACAGCAGACAGGAAGTCAATGTTGGCCATGCCTCTGCAGTGTGTAATGTCACGGAATTAACTGATACCATTTGTCTAAATAGAACCATTATGCCATAGGTATATTACAGTATATAGATATATTTTTTTCCTTTTTTTCATTTATTCAGTCTCACTGAGGTTAAGAGGGACATGATTTATCTATCGATATATCTTTAGATATAAATATATTTATAGAGATTAAAATCTCTACCCCCCTGTGCGGATACCTTCCTCATCCCTATGCCATTCTGCAGGTGGCCGGGGTATCTGATTAGAGATGTCCTCAGGCAGCCAAAACACACATTAATTCTGTAATGACTCGCTGCGCTGGAGCGATCAGTGCTATTGGTCAGGTGACATGAAGCTAGGGGAGAGTCATCAGTGCCAGGCTGCCTAATGACTTTTTAAGCTCCTTTGCAGGAACAATGACTTTCATTATTCATCAAAGGCCAATTTCTGTGAAGATTTGATATACATGGCTATCCACCGTGAATAGAAAAACAACTTATCGTATTTTTTTTGGTCACAAAGGCTTTGACAGAATGCTGTCAGAATGCTGGAAATTAGAAAATGGAAAATTCACAATATCTAAGAATGCCTAAAATGGGCAATCCTTACGTGTGTGTTCTTAATATTATTATACAGTCTGTGAGAATTGGCAGTATGTGTGGACACAATAGTGGCCAAAATAAATGACTATCCGGCACATATTTTAACAAATCTAAAGTAATGTACAGTATGTCCAAAATAGCAAAGGTTATGTCACTCATGCGCGCACACAGTCACACCAGGACATTCAATCAAACAGAGCAAGGTGGCTTTTTCCTCCAGTCTCACTTTTTTCTTTCATATGCGTGTCTACTGGGAGTTATGTTTAATTCATGAACAAAGACCTTAAGGAAAGGGTTGTGTTCATGTCCCTATAGGTCCCTCCATGAGTTTATCAAGGTCAGTGAGCAGGGAGTTCTGAATCCCTGTACCTGAGCTTTTAACAGCCACCCCCATTTTATACATTGAGCATGTAGGCTTGCAGTTGTAAGATGTTTCTCACAAGGTAAAAAACAGTTCTTATACAGGCCATCAAAGTTTCCCCTGAATGTGGGTTGCTTTGTTGTTACTTTTGTTTTTCTGTTTATTTGGATTTACAAAATTATAGTTTTTTGATAGAGACACTACTACCAATTAGATGAATATTTAAATATAAGTTGGGGCACAAAAGTAGCTGATTCATTATTAATATTCTAATTAAAAGCAAAACTAATGGACTAAATCAACCACAACACCAGAGAGCGAATTTGAAACCGATTTCATCATTAAATTTTCAATAAAAAATAAAGATTTGAATCTCATTCTATTGACTTTTACAATGTTGGCCTACTGCATTTTAAAACATAATACATAAAAGACAATAGATGAAAACCAAGAAAAAGTGAATAGTTTTACCTCAAATATATTTGTCATCATGTTACAGAATGGTACCGCATTTGCTTTTTTGTTTATATTCGGCCAGACAACAAATCTAATGTTCAACTTTCATGAATTGCCAGGTATGTTATGATTGTCTGATCAATCCCCAGTATTTCTGGCCTGAGCAGCAGTTTTCTGCTAATCAAGGCGTCCAGTACACAGCGTCTAAATGCTAGAAATACAATCTTTACCTCTCTCCACTGCCCACAGGAAGAGAATATTTTCTCTGTGGGGTGGAGGACGATTTAACTTCTCATTTATTTTTACAGAACCTTTGTTGCAAACCAATATGTGAAAGGACACATAGTACAGTAAAGTTACTAGACAAAAACTAGGGTGGCCCTTATAGCTCAACGCAGTGCGACTTAAAAAAACATGCAAATAGACAAAACACAAGCAATTAAAAGAGCTTCTACTCAATTAGACATCCAAGCACTACAACTTAAGAAAGCACATGCAAATGGAAAACACATTAAGAAAACATCTTCATCAATTTTGACAACAAATGCACAGCATTTTGAAAACGCACTGCTGCAATTACACCAAACAACAACGGAAGCGATTCCAGAGCACACTTAAAAGTGATGAGCACGTCTGGACACGCTTGTTGTTGCAGCCATGATTTGTGACAGATGACGTTATTGAAGGCAGCTATCCGTCAGTGATGTTGGAAATGAGTTAAAATGTAAGTGCTTTTGGTTTATTTTACCATTGTGATCGCATGATAGATATTATTGCAGCGTCTAGACGTGGGCTTTTTGTGTGTAATTACAGCGCATTCCTACACAGTGTTGTGTCTCTGTTTTGTATCTGTAATGATTTCTGATCTCTACTACCCCTCTTACACTAAAATCAACTTGTAAGTATCATTTTCAGCCAAAGCGGTAGACAAGGAGGGTTGGTGAAAATGTGAAAAGCGGTCAAAAATACAGCCTTCCAAAAGCTATTAGGGCAAAGGTATCCAACAGAAGCTCTGAGCTGTGCTTCCCTACTCTGCAAAGGATGGACTTGGCTCTTTTTGTTAATATGCGTTATGCCGTTCCTTGTGAAAAAAAAATGCATTGCCTCATACCTCCGGAATTTGTGATATAGAAAACTTGGCTCTGACAAGTGTCTGCTGTGCAGAAAAACATGCATCCCTCTGTATGGATAAAACTGTGCTTTACACAAGTTCCATTAGCATATTTGGTAACACTTTACCTGGATGGTCAACAGTAGAGTGTCAATGTGTCAATTGTCAATTGAGCACTAGTTTAGTTTCCGTTGAGTGTCAGTTGAGTATCAACAATGTCTCACTTGACACGTCAACATAGTGTGAGTTGACACTGAATACAGTTAACATATATCCATAATATGAATCTCATAATGTGTCAAATGGACACGTACCGAGTGTCGTTAAGTATTCAAATAGTATCACATGATTAACCAACATAAAACCAAAAATACAATAATAGCCTATAAATAAAGTAACACATTTTCTGTCATGACACTATGACTGGGACAAAATCATATGGACACTGGATGAAGGTAAAACAACTGTGTGGACCCTCTACAATTGAAACTGTACCATCCACAGCCAAAGCATAATATGGGACAACTAGAAGTAGACAACTAGTTTGCGATTTCGAATTGGATTTGGGAAAGAACAAAAGTATCTTTACAAACGCCACACTACAGAACAATATGGCTAAGAAATGGGTCTTTGCTGACCAGACTCCGAAGATGGAAATCCGGCTCATTATCCTATAGTGTTTCGTAAAGTTGTCCCATAGGTTTTTCCATCCAGGCGTACACTTAAAATTAATGTTTTCCTTCATTCGGTGTCCACATGATTTCGTATTATAGTTAGCTTCTAACAGAATATTTGGTACATTATTTATTTACAGGCTACTATTGTATATCTTTAATTCAAAACTTTATTTCCGAATATCTTTACTTTAACAGTGCATAATGTATCTGCGCAAAAGTGCTGTTAGGCTGTTATCACTAAAGGCCTAAACCTTTACTGATTTCCTTGTGTTGTATATTATTGTTAAGGTTTAGCCCTGCCAGCTTCGCTCCCCTGGTGCTTGCCGGAGATATGTTATTTGAATACTTAAACATACTCAGTCGACTAAAATATTATGGATATTCTATCAATATGAAACTCATTCAGGTGAAACTACTGAAAACATGTAGAAATTATAGCCATTTTGATAATCGCACAATACACAAAGTTTAATCTCACCTGACAAAAATGAGACAGTAAAATGACATTTAAATGGAATATGTCTGAACTTAAGATGGATTGTTGCCATTCTCTGGAAATGCGTTATCTAATCAGATAAAAGTCAGATAACATTGAATTGAAAATATGTGGATACGTATAATAACCTTATTGAGTCTCAACTAACACAATGTTAACTCATCAAGTGACACTCAACTGAGGCAATGTTGACACTACACAATACACTACAAAATTGACAGCATTGACGCTCAACTGTGGACTATCCAGGTAAATTGTTACCACATATTTTCAAACAAAAAAACATGTCAACACATACAAAATGGTTTGAGATATTTTTCCATTGAGAGAGGACATTTAATAAAGATCTTGCATGATCTCCAACAGCTGCAATACTGCTGCCATGATATTTCCATGTATAGCTGTGTGGCAAAACTGCAATTGCTCTACATTGCTGAGGCTCTGTCAGCTTCCTTTGTGCATGAAGTGCTCTGAGCAATTATGTACTACATACCGTAACAGTCATGACATGTTTTTCTTATCTTACCACAGCCTTACCATATGAGAATGCTAAAAGTATTGTTCTGCATTGTATTAAATTACTGTACTACTCAATTATTGTGGTGTGTTTATTCCCTTTATTCCCTGTGTTTTTTGCCTTTTGTGAAAGCTATTATTATGATCTGCCTTTTGTGCAAGCTATTATGATCTGAATATCATCTGAACAAGGTTAAATAAAACACAATTCCACTTATTGGAACCATGAAGAAATATGGAATATGTATGAGGAAGCTGCTTCATCCTCAAAGGTGTGTGTGTTTACGAGTACACGACGACTCACGTTCTGTTAATTAAGCACAATACCTTGCTTCTTTTTATCAACCGGTAATTTAATTAACTTCTGTATATATTTACACTGTAAATCCTCAATGTTGTGTCTCCTTTCCTTGCTAATTGTTTATAACCCTGTTTAATTGTTATCTGGGACACATTAAAACAGTCATTATTCTGGCTATTTATTATCCAATAAAAAAGCAGTGTAAGTTGGAATGGAAAAACTGCTCAGCCAATTAAGTTTCACGGTCTGTAATTGTGTGTTGTCAACATGACTCCTCCTTTCTGCTATGGCACCCACATTCACAGTATGGGATCAATAAAATACTATCTTATTTTTCCCCTGCTTCCTCTTTATAATCACCAATCAGTAACTTCGTTTGTAGGCTTAGCCATGACACATTTAAAGCAATATGATGCATCTGCCAGAGGCTTGTGCATAGGGCAATTTGGACTTGTGAGGTTCTGCTTTGAGTGCTTCCTACCATTTTGATCTATTTCAGCGTCATTTTTGTCAGTCTTGTCTAGTAAAGCTTTAAAAAGATGTTACAGGTCCTTAAACTGGCACAGGGATTCACCCTGCTAACCCCAGGATTTGGAGTTGATCTCGCAATAACCGCTAAGCCAAAGCTCAAGGAGTCCTAGGCGGAGGTTTACCACAGCACTTTCACCCCCCACAACAGACATCTGCCTGGGTTCACAGCACCAGCTGTCGACAGAGATTGAAGCAGCAACCCAAGGATTGAGATGAAAATGTAACCACAAACTATCAACGACAAATTCCAGTTCTGTGGGGACTGGAAGGGGAAATCTGCACTTGTTTTTCAAGCCACGTTATTTAGGACTAGTATGTCTAAAGCACATGCAAACCATTCCATTGCATATTCAATCAATTTAAATTGATCTGTTCACCTTCTCCTGCATCTGCTGCCACTTATGCCTCCAACATGACCGTAATCAACCTTCCGGTTAAATGTGCACCGCTGTCTTTCTCGCTAGCTCTGTCTAATACATCATTCACACTGCAGTGATCGGACGGTAAGAGTACAACGGATCTGTCTAGGATTATTAATTGCTCAGATGATTGGCCTGAAACGACCTATATAGATATCTGAACTTCTTCACTTTCTTTCACTCCCTTGGATTGAATTGTGCCTCAATGACGAACTACCAACATACTACGACAAGCATACAAATAATTTCACAGCAGGAAAGTGGTGCAAAATGCCACTACGCCAAGAGGAAAATAAGATGTTTTATGGGTGGCCAGTGTCCTGCGGAGCCAGTAAAGTAGTCCAAATGCACTCGGCATGGCGTCTTGTTACTAGCCGGCAGGGGGGTCTTGTGTTGCACGCCTGGGGAGGTCATGCGGCCACATGCCCTACATTTTATGGAAGGTAAGACGCTTTGGATGTCTCTAACATAGTTTTCCTTCTCTCGTTTTCATATCGATATGAATTATTCACGTAATGCAGATGGTAATCGGGGTGGGGGAAATCAAAAGAATAATGTGGGGCGCATTTTGATCTGATAATGAATAAATCAAAAATCCTAATCTTCTCGAATTCAATATGGCCGCTGCAATCGTGAATGTTCCTGGTGAAGTAAGCGTTCCCCAAGCCATTGTGGCAGGGGGTCTCCTGCCTCGATGCTAATGTTGTCAAATCATACGAGAGACAATCCTGTTGCCATGGGTACCCCAAAAGTTACCGTCAGCCTTGGCTCACTCATGCTGGCTCGTGCTCATTGTTGTTGGTAGTTATCAAGGAATAAACCCAAAACAATAACCAATGACTGGAATGGAACAATGGATCTGAACGTGTACATGTGTTGTATTGATGACATTGTGTTTGCACATGAAGGGAGCGTCTGTACCTCCTTCCGGACCATGTGAAAATCCATAAGATACTCTACGCCGCATTGAACAGCATACAGCAAAATTTGTAGTAAAATAGTAGTAAAAAGAAGTAAAATACATTTCCATTTGCAGTTACCGTAGAGTTGGTGGTCAAAAGAGATAGCTGAAACATCGGAAGGAAAACATAAGTTCACGTCATGCTTTTAGGAAGAAATGCCACAGTTTAACGAACTCCAAGGAGAATCTTTCATGGCTTGGGGCCACACCATCTCGTGTGGCAGCTGCCAGAAAGACAAGTGCTGCCATCCATGAAGGTTGGCGCTGTTTTCGCTCACTACATCTGATTTATCAAAAGGATATTCCTCCGATTTCTCATGGCTCACAAAGAGAAAATGCTTCTGAGGGCTCATCAAAGTTTGGGTCACTATTTGATTGGATTTTTTCAATCCATTGCCAGAGGCAGTTGGGCATTTGCAATCATTTATTTATTTACCCTATTTGATTTTATATTTTATTTAGAAGTTTTGGGGGGAAAAAGTGGGAATGTGGTTTAAAGATTGCATCTCCATTTCCTCCTGGTACACAGAACTGCTTCAAAGGTTAGAGGACGCTTTCAAATCAGGCTTTGAATTTGAGCCTGTCAAGCCCTGAAGGGTAGATATAAATAAATGTGTCTTGGTGGCATATGCACTGAGGTTCATGGGGAAAAAGGGAAAGGTGCAAAAGTGTCTAAAAGCCGTAAACTCCATCATGTCACGAGAATTTTTGGCATGGGCCCCATGTTGATACGAAAATCGCCGCAGTGCACAAGTGGTTCCCACCACGGCCTGCTTTAGTGCCGGCAAGCTTGTCAATCGAGGTATTCTCTCCTCTTCTTTTTTTTATTGTAATTTCCCCATTCTGTGTTTGAGGACAGGAAAAAAAAGGTCAGTTGGAGACCATTGAGCCGATGGCAGAGCTACCATAGCCTCTCCCACCCCCCACCGCACACACACACACACCTCCACCACCTTAGCCCATCACACACACACACACACACACACACACACACCCACACACCCACACACCCACACACACACACACACAAAATGAACCCCTCTTCCCCGTCAAAGCGCTCTGTGGCGGATTTATTTGAGAGGTGGAGGGGGGGGGGCGGGGATTTAGGGGTCGTCGGGGGCTAAGCTCTCTAATGGGAATCTTACAACCCCGGCCAGCTGACACTGCCGATTCATAGTACCTCTTCATAATTGAAACTTTCCCTTTTTTTCTGCTGAGACAAAAATAACCCAAGTTCTTACTCGCGGCGCTTATATTCTGCTCTCTCCCATGTCCCCTAGGATAATTATCACCTCTTAAATGTCTTTGGAACTGGCCTGCTTCTACGAACCTTGGTGCTGTTTGGTCTTTAATATAAATCAAGAAGAAAACAGAGAAAATGTGGGGGGCACACACACACACACACACACACACACACGGTTGGTTTACCTTATGTTCCCACTGCCCCAAAAAAGAGGTTTACCGAGGAAGAAAATAAAGATAATGTCCCCAAAACAAGAACCAAATGGGAGGAAGAACTGGGAGCTAACATAGGACTTCTGGGAAAAACCACTGGAGG
Organism: Trisopterus luscus; assembly: GCA_027122455.1. Lineage (NCBI taxonomy): Eukaryota > Metazoa > Chordata > Actinopteri > Gadiformes > Gadidae > Trisopterus > Trisopterus luscus. Next base: position 8,815,056 of record JAOPUA010000091.1, on the reverse strand, counting down.
GAGTTTATTATTCCTCTTCATGCACCTGACTCAGTCTAATCCAACTAAAGGTGGACCATCAAGCTCACTTAAAAAGCGAGTTTGAATGAAATTGATCTTGACTGTTCCTAATTATGGTGTTGTTGTCTACGTTGTCAGGGTTTACAGGCTGATCTTTCTCACATGTCGTGGTGCTGCCCAAGGCTTGGATGTTGCTGGTCCTTAATATTTGATGTGTTTTCAAAAATATTGAATCAAAGAATACAGCCTTATCCCTTGCTGGCTGTTTTTGGAGTTGCCACTGAACCTTTTCCCAGGAATTGAAATTCAATTCCATGATAGTAGACAGTGGTAGAATTTTTTTTTCATGAAAATAATCTCCACCACTTCCCCATTCTGTCAGGCTAAAGTTTCTTTAAAATATTATGTTTACGCTTAGGGGGGTTAGTGAGAGATGCTTAAAAAAGTGGCAGCCTTTCATTTATTTTGACAGTCTGTTCTTCGTTCAGACTAAAAGTGTCTTTTCCATCTTGGTGTCTTTGAAAACATGTCTAAGACTTTATTTGTGTATCCACTTATTGGTATTTGAACTTGTGAACTTGATCTGGATATTTATTAATTTTTATTTTCATTTAATTATTAATTAATTGATCTAATTGTGTATTATGGATGTGGGCTTGGGGATTTAAAGGGGACAATGGTGTACTGTTACATTTGTATTCCATATGAAACAACAACACAACTATGATATAGCTATATGGAGGTTCAACTTAAACCTTATTTTTGATTGCTAATCATTTCAGCATTTACAAGTGAAAATATTTTGAGAGATATTAAAACCAAAACTAAATTAAACGTAAGCTTGCTGAAAGAAGCCCGAATAAATGTTTAACATGATGTATGGTAACAGTGAAAGCAGTCAGTGTAATCAAACACCGGTGGCAGATCAGCACAAATTAGATCAACTGTCTTTGTGTTTTAGTGCCACAATAAAAGCCCCCATATTTGGCCTCACCAATTGTTAATCTATAAATGTATTCATCAATCGAGTGGCTGTATCCAATTCATGGCACCCCGGGGAGTGCTGCAGACAGTATAGAATATGCTTTAACAGACTGGGCGAAGAGTGAGGCTTGCATAACCATATAGCGTTGCGTCGGCCATGATTAAGCATTTCTATAAAGCAGGCGCTCTGATTCGTTGCTCATTTGTTTCTACTTCCTCGTAATTTTTTCCTCCCTCCCATAATGAAAGGGGCACACCCGTTTAAACAACAAAGCGTGTACACACACACACACACACACACACACACACACACACACACACACACACACACACACACACACACATCCCCCGACCATCGCCCATATACATTATCAAAGCAAAGCACGTGTACATACACTCGCAGACACAAACAGGAAAAAAAGGCCCAGGCACACATGTGAACACCCATACATACTCACACAAATGACACACACTACACAGACACAAACACAAACTCACACAAACACATGATGAAAGGAACATACCCATTTTTCAAAATAAACACACGCGCCCTACACACGTACAAACAGAACCGCGCAAACCAAAGGCAATGACACAACTTGTTCAGCTGGGTGATTTTCAGCCAAGGACTTTCCATTCCATCCCTCCTGGAACACAACTGTGACAGAGAGTGTATTTCTCTGTGTTTGACAGGGAGAGCCAGCGGTGAGTAAAAGCTTTTGCAATGGGGGAATGCATTTGGCCAACTCGAGTATTATGACAAATCTCCCTCAAAATGAGAGTATGCTTGCAATATATCAGAATGTTGGATAGCTGCAGTGGCTCATGGTCCCCGATGATTTCATCACCTACAACCCAAGGATGTATTATTTATATTCCTCCTCTGAGCTTCATGAAAGATAGCTTTGGTTTCTTTGATTAGAGCTGGAGATGTGAGCGCGGCAATCTGCAAAAGGCATATTACAGTACTACTCGTATTGAGGGAAAATAAATGCTGTCTGCCTTTGTTGATTATTTCTGATAAATTCAATTAATCAATCCAACATATCCCTTCATCAAATGTAGATGTAAATTCTGCCGAGAAAATATGTTTCCTCTGCATATAATCAGAACCCCTATGGCTACATTCCAACGAATAGTTTAGCTTTACTAATTTGCCTCTAACCATTTTCAATAACAATCCAATAAGCCTAGGGTTATTTTCGTAACAATTGCCCGTGTGAGGCGCCCCTGTTAAGCTCCTATACTAACGTTGGGGTGTCTAAGGGAAGCATATAAGTCTTTGCTTCTCTATGTTTCTGAGCGTAGTAGGTAATAGGAGTAATGTGCAACCTCATCCATCTGTCTGCTTTCCTACTGCTTTCAATATGCATAACCTCTTCTGTGCTGTACAACCCGTGTGATCACCTTCACAGGCAACACGGCATCCATCGTCTTCAGCATTTACACTGATCCAATCTCCGGGTGTGACCTTTCACTGACGCACACATCACAGCCAGCCATGGAGCCTCCACAGAATTCCCGCTTCATATTTTCAGGAACCAATCTTCCTATTTGAATCAGCTAATGCAAAAATCACACCTTGAGTGCCTCTTGGGAGGACAAAATACTTTGCTTTCTTATTTCTGCCTCAAGCTCTTTTTTTTTCCCCTCACCTGATAACAATGGATCGTCATAAGAAGAGCAGGATGGTCGGGTTTGAGCTTGGAATGAATCCAAAGAGATTCAGCCTCTGGTTATATGTTCAGCAGCCCTCCTGATCTGTAGCGCACAAAACGTCACCACGAGTGGGTTTCATAAGTTTTGTCTACATGGGTTGTGTGTGTGTGTGTGTGTGTGTGTGTGTGTGTGTGTGTGTGTGTGTGTGTGTGTGTGTGTGTGTGTGTGTG
>JAOPUA010000091.1:8718663-8728697 GCA_027122455.1 Trisopterus luscus | reverse complement strand
GTGTGTGTGTGTGTGTGTGTGTGTGTGTGTGTGTGTGTGTGTGTGTGTGTGTGTGTGTGTGTGTAGGTGTGTGTGTGCGTGTACGCGCGCGCGCGCGTGTGTGTGTGTGAGCGCGCGTGTGTGTGTGCGTGTGCGTGCGTGCCTGTGTCGGGGGCTAGGAACACGAGCTGTTTCCTGCTTGTCGTGAATTATTCACAGCCCTATTGTGTGGGTGGCCCTCACCTATCAACAGGTGCGCCCCAGGCCAGAGACCAATCAGACGACCCTTTTTCAACTAGTGACAGACTGCTGGCCTCACCTGTCCGCCGTGTCTGCTGGCTGTCTGGCCGTTTGGCAAACACATGCCGGTGTTGTTTCGTCACTGTGTCACAGACGGCACAACTCAGACAGGTAAGAATTGTGTACTATCTGCCTCTGTACCCGATTTTACCCGATTTGCGACATGTTTCATGTTATGGTTCACAAAGTTAAGTGGCAAGTTGCGTTGGTTGTTGATTCAGTTGGGTGGGGGGTGGGGGTGGGGGGTTGTTTGTTTGCCGTTGTTTTGCTGATCTTTCATACTCGGCAGCCTCTCACTTTCACATGCAGTGTTTTCCTCCCCGGCGTTGTTGACACCTTAAGAGGATTTGGAGGGTATAAGTAAAGTAGGCTAACAGCTACCTCGCCACCTTTTCTCTCCTGAATAAATTTTGGAGCATCAAATGTTGGTTTGTTTTTTCTAACGTAAAATATTGTCTGTTTGGGAGACATGAGCTGTGTTTGATTTAAAGTAGAGGACTTATTCAACATTGCTCGTATAATATTGATAAGAACAGCGCCAAGGTATTTAGCTTATTCTTGTAAAAAGTGAAACAGGGCCTTCTTGTTTGTAAATGTATTATGTAGGGAATACTCCCAGACCACGAATGTTAGATGTTTTTCCCATGTGATGATATAAGCATATCCTTTCTTTTAGATGATCCTTAATAGAAACATTTTCTCCCTTTTTTCTCTTATCAGAGACATGAGTCCCCCAACCCATTGGTTGTTTTTTCTCCAGTACACTTTCATTTCTCTATCTGGGCCAGCGAAAGCCTGTTACAAAGCATGTACCTGTCTCCCGGACTTAAAATATATCAACTGCTCAGGTGGGAACATCTCCGCTGCTGTCAGCAGCTTTCCCTCCAACACTGAGTATCTGGACCTGTCCGGGAACCTTCTAACAGCCCTCCCTGGGGCCTCCTTCGGGGCACTCTGGGGCCTGAAGGTGCTGCTCCTCAGCACCAATAACATCACGTCGGTGGCAGACGGGGCTTTCATCAAACTCCAGAGCTTACAAAGGCTGGATCTGAGCGGGAACCGGATAGGTGCCCTGGGGGACTCCTTTGCCCTGGGTCCGGGTTCTCTGTCACAGCTCCTCTTGTCCGGGAACTGCCTCACTGCGCTGGAGAGCGGAGCCTTCCGCGACCTGGACGGCCTCGCCCGGCTGGACCTCAGCTCCAACCTCATCCGGCTGATCCGGCCGGGGGCGTTCGGCGGGGTGACGTCCCTTCGCCGGCTCCACCTGGAGGGAAACCTGCTCCGGGCGCTGGGGGCGGGCCTCTTCTCGACCCTGCACTCCCTGGAGGTGCTGGGCCTGCGGGGGAACCCCCTCGGCAGCCTGGAGCCGGGCGCGTTCGCCCCTCTGCCCAGCCTGGCCCTGCTCGACCTGAGCTTCAACCGGCTCTCCGGGCTGAACTTCAAGGCCCTGTTGGGCGTGCGCAGCCCCATGGGGCACGTGCTGCTGGATGGGAACCCCTGGCACTGCGACTGTGAGCTGCAGAGGGTCTTGGACAAGCTGGGGCGCGTGCGGCGCATCTCCCTGGACGACTACCGGGAGCTGAGGTGCAGCGAGCCGGCGGAGCAGCGGGGTCGGCTCGTGACGGAGGTGGCCGGCGAGCTGTGCATCAGCGAGACGGTGACTGTGTTGATCCTGACGCTGACGGTGCTCGTCACCGTGGTGGTGTCGATGATCATGGCGGAGAGGAGCAAGAGGAGCGACGAGGCTAAAGAGGAGGGTGGGGCGACGGAGGCGTACAGCTATTACTAGGGGCAAGTGTTTTTTCACGGGACAGCATAAGTGAGGACCCTGTCAAAAGAAAATTGCATGCTATTAATCCCTTGTGATTTCTCTCAAATTCCCCCAGGATTTTCGCTTTGTGGCAAAGGCAATCGAGTAGCGATATTTTTTTTTATTTGTGTCTACACAAATAATTGCCTCGCAGGATCCTTGACCTTTTAACGCAAGCGTGCGACTGTGGTTTATTCTCACGTCAAATCTTCAAAGAGATGAAAAAAAACATCCCACATCCACCCACTGACGAATAAGAATGAAGTAGACTCTTCTGCACAAGCCGTGTGAGCAGAGTATTGGCTTCCAATACTTTAGTGCACACCATGAGGCTGCCTGTCTGAAGGGAATTATTGATGGCAGAATGGCTGAATAGGACGAAATGGAAAGCAGACAGGCACTTGTGCAGGGTTTTTTTTTATTTTTGCATATGGTGTTTATAGATCTCCTTTTCTGTGGTATTATTTTTAGGGTACAAAGTGCGAAGGCAACCTATTGAAATCGTTAGTGTTATTATTCCGCCACGTCCCCTTTCTTCTACAGTCATGAAATCCTGTAAACATCTGTCTCTCCTAATGTTGAGCACATGTTCCTAGGAAACCCAGAACCTGTCACAAAATGGCAGCTGGATGTCTAAATTAGCCCAATCATTGTTAGATGACTAACATTGATTGATAACGGGGTTAACTTGAGTAAATCATCACCAAACATGGTATACTTAAAGAAGTATAGGTTAAGGTTAACCATGCTAAAGTTAATCAAAATAGGAAGGAAGGGGGTGCTAAAGCGATCAATTAATAAACTTTGAAGACTCATTACTCCTCAGCCTTTTGACGTACGGTCATGAAAGTTTGTTGGCCAATCACCAAATCCAAGCTGAGGCTATTCCAGCGTTGTCAACAGTATGCAAACAAAAATGATCTGCGTTTATGATCTGCGTCAAGGTCTTAATGGTCAATCAGGTTCTTCATGGTCTGCATCAGGGTCTTCATGGTCCGGCTTTAGGCTTGGCACCCGTAAAATGCTGCTTGCAGCTTTAATTGTGTTTGTTTTTATACTCTTCCTCTCTCTACTTCTGTTACTTTCTGTTGTGACACGCATTTAATGATACGAATCTTAATGGCAGGAAAATATTAAAATATAGTTGGTCATTACATGTTAATCCTGATGAAACGGCTGTAAACATACCCTAGTTGTTTGCGTTTCATTCAATGCTCATAATTGAAAAGATCCATCTGGATCGATACGATGGAAAAGTTTATTGGCCATTTGTATTTTTCTGTGAGTTTCATCGACCTTGTATACCATTGTGGACAGTCAGCTCTGGTCAGATATTCAGATTACAATGGTTTTAAATACGTTTGAATTATTTATTTTACTTCACTTCCTTCTACATGCTTTGGTTACTAACTGTGACCCTGTATTCCCCTTAAGTACCAGGTGCCTCTCTGTGTGCATTCAGAGCCTATAATAATTTTATGAATATACCAAATGTCAATGAGTCTCATTTAGTTAATCTCCACAACCCAGATATTATTTAATTTTTATTACAGTTATTTTGTCTGTGGTTTGCAACAGGCTTGGCCTAGTTAAAGTATGTCTCTGGTAGATCGGAAACTGATTTACTGGCTTATTCAAGCTACCAAATATGTCATCAAAACAGTCACTTATTCATTGCTATTTTATCTTGATTATTATTTTATATTTAAGTATGTGGTTGGACTGTAGCTGTTTTTTTTTCAATACAATATTTATGCTCAATTTGTATAAATAAACACAATGTAGTGAGCAACATTTTCTGTTTATCATATTATTATTATTAGTAGTAGTAGTATTAGTATTCTAAGTATTATTTGTGTTATTATCCTTAAGTTTTGCTTTGGATTTTAACAATATTCGATGTTATTGCATTGGCCGCCGATCAACAATAGTGGTTGCTACCAATTAATTCAACACAAACAGGTATTTCATAATACAACATTTACCGCTAATGTGTGGTATAGATATGCTCCAAGTGCAATGCAAAAGTATACCATCAGTGGGAAGTACATATTTTCCCTAGTTGGACTTCAAATTGTGTAAGCTGCAGAACGTTCAAGAACTTTACACATAAATTACATCTTATGTTTTAGTTTGCTATTAAAGATAGATGCATACATTTCATTCAATAATCAATAAATATTCTAGTTCAAGCAAACTCCATCCCTCCATGTAAGCTCAGGTACTGTGTAGCTCAGAGAGCTATCAATATCATTTGAAGGTTACTGTTCATTGGCTGAAGGATATGGCTGATAAAGATACATATACATTTTGATGTGATGAACTCTAATTTAATGGGTTCCTACTGCCTATTCTGTCATGTAAGATTAACGACATTGACATTTAAATGTAATTATTTAGAAATGCACACGTTAAATACCCTTGCTGTTCATGTAGTCTTGCCCTTTATCCCCTTTTCTTCATGAAGACTAAATTCCAACACCATTCAAAATCGTATCCTCCCTTAGTGTTAATATTTGTTCCACTGTTCTGTGTTGCTTTAGAGACCCAATGTTTGAATACAGAAGCACACAGTATCGTTATAAATTTCACTGTCCTTCTGACAAATAACTAGGAGTGTAGCCATCTGGAGAGAGTGTTTCCTCTCACAACGTGAAGGTTGCTGGTTCCTCACACACTGACACAGGATGACACGAGCACGGTGCTGAGGAATGTGTGTCTGAGTGCTCTGCCTGCCAGAGCTGCACTCCTTGTGGCTCTCCAGCGCTGCTTCCACTTCCACATGCTGCTGCACTGGCACATCCTCCAGCGCTGCCCTTATCTCTGGTTGGACCCTTACCCTGGGTGGTGCTGGGGGGCAGCCTGGGAGTGGTCCCAGGCCAAAGCTCTTCTTCTCGGGTCACTGCTTCCCGTCTTGAAGCCATTTCCTCCAGGTGCTCACCAAGTAGGGGGATGCTGCCCTCCTCTGGGTCACTGGAGTAGATGCTGTTGAGGCATCTCCTCCTGAGACAGCTGCTGACCCTTCTCTCTGAGGTGGCTAGGTCTGGACTTTCTCAGCAGCCCTCAGCCAGCTCCTGACATGGACCTTAAGCAGCCACCTGGGCTCCATCCTGGTTGAATCACAAGCTGGCTGGGGGAAGTAAATAGGTAGTTAAGGCTATTGGAATAGTAGCCTATAAGTTCAAATAGGAATAATCAGGCAATAATGTTAAATGGTTTTGGAAGTTACATGAATTCTCTAAGTGAATCAGTCAGGCTGAAGAAGTATTTTTCTCTGCTCAGCACCCCTGCCTGCTCTCTGGCTGTCTGACAGTCTGCACACTGCTTCTCCACCTCTAGTTGTGCATGGAGCTTTTTAACCTTCTCTTTTGAAAGTCTTTCTCATCGGTCACTGCAGGAGCTCAATGAGCTGTTCTTACTGTTCCTGGGCCTGGATGATGCTAATCATTCCCTCCTCCATCACTTGAGCTCCATTGTTAGCCGCTGGGATAATTAGCATTTGTCCTTGCACCTGGTTGTTTTTGTCCTCACCTCGATCATCTCCTCCCCATCCTTCACTCGTCGTCCTTGCATCTGGGCGCTTTGGCCCTCCTCTCCTCCTCATCATTCACTCATGGTCATTGCATCTTGGTGCTTGTGTAGCTGTCTACAGCATTTTCTGTAGGTTCATCCTAGACTGACTGGCTGCAGTATACCACGTGGGCCTAAGCGGGATCCATCGGGTCACTGTTCACCCTACTTAGACTGGGTGCGGAGCCTGGCTGGAGCCTTCAGTACTGGAGAACTACTGCTCTCCAATAGGTTGTCGTTCTTGTCCTCACGATTGAGGGACACGGATTGGTAGGGAGGTAGTTGGTAGAACTGTGTGTGACTTAACTTTCAAGAGATTATTTAGGTAGTCTTTCTGATTTGCTTTGTGGATTTCTAGGCTGCAGCCTCTTCATCCTGCAGTTCACAAAATAATTAAGAAAAAAAAAATGCCATTGTGACAATGGACTCAATATTTTTTTGAAGATGATGTGAAAGTGAAACAAACATTCGAGAGTAAAAGGCAGTCGTACTTTGAGGTGGTTAATAGAGAGGATGCATATATTATTACCGGAAGACTGTTGCTACTGTACAGACTGCATGCTAGAGTGAAATGCTAGAAAAATATAATGTCCAATAGTGTCACAAACAAAGCGAAGACCAGAGGGCATGATAGGGAATGTAAGATGTATGTCTATAGGTCGGCTATACTTATCATCCACCAATAGATGGCGCCAGAGCCATAGAGAGAGGTCTATCACGCTGGGTGGCGCTATGGGTCTTGAGTGTGGTAGCCCATCTAGCGAGCAATTCAAGAGGAAATCAGTTCAACCTGTACGTGCATGGATGATGGCGGGAAGAGGCATATTAAAAAGAGTAATTTTCCTAGCAACCGTCTGCTCGTTATATATATTACTTATTCACTAAGAAACATTACTGGTGTAGAACAAATTAAGAGATGTTCATTTTTGTGAGAATAGTTATTTCATCGTACATTATGAACATGTATCTAGACATAAAAGTAATATAAAAACAATAACCAAACCTGACTTACGGCACTGAACAATTGCATATTTATATTCTTCTCCATTGCACAATAATAATAAAAAATTATTTCAGGACAAAATCATTCAAATAAAATGTATTTAATGCCTTGAGACAACCATTTCAAATACAATACACATCAATATTTAATCGAAAAGTAAACAAGCGATTAGACAACAAGATGGTGAAACCTGTCCAGTCCCATCCTGCCCCTCAGCCAAGTGGGGAGCTGTCCCCAGCACATCGAATGACCGTGATTATTTTGGTCCCGTCGTTTTCTCAGCCTTTATTTAGTATTTAACAGTGTTGCTTTGACATTGTATATTAGGGAAACAATCTCCACTCCCTGCATTATCAACCTAAATAAATCCCCTGCCAAACATAGGAGCTTGTTCAAACTTGAAGGTGAGATTTGGCACGTACCCCAGTAAAAGAGTTCTAGTGCCCATGGCCATTGGGCAATTTCTGCTGCCGCCACCCCAATCAATCAGTGGCTCCTGCTCAGGACGCAGTCCACGTAAATGTCCCAGAAGACTTGCGTTACCGGTTGTCCGACGCCTTGAGGAACAACATCTAGTCTCAGAAGGCAGGCACAGTATCCACAATCCCCGGGGAGCGCATCTTGAGCAGGCGAGCGGAGGACGAGTCCCAGCACTGCAGCTCGGCCCGCTAGGAAGAACCCGTTGGTGCTGGAGCATCTCTATTGAGCTATTCCGATGACAATGAAAAACGCTGTTCATCATAGGATATAGTATGGAAATGAGTGTGCATCAGTTGTACACTTCTTTCCAGGGCATTACGAGTACTAAGCCGTGCAGTATGGGAAACCAGATTTGTACACTCACATCTTGGACCACTTTACAATATGGGGACATCCTAAGTATTGAACTATATAGGGCCCAAGTGGACCAATTAGAACTGAACCCAGGAAGCTACAGACTGGTGGGCACACTGGGAAGAGGGCCTTCAGGGACAGGGAAGACCACACGCTTCCGCAGAGAGATAGTAGGTTGGGGCATCTGTCTCCGGCTGCTGTTGGGGTCAAGCATCTGGCTCACGTCGTTGTTAACCTTCGTCAGAATACTGACCAAGTCTTGGCCACTGGGAATGCAAAGTCCCAGTCAGTTCCAAGTCTACAGTTAATCAATATGAAGTCGTTCCTTCACAGTCAGAAAGAGCCTTACCGTTTGCACATTCAAGGATTTATTTTTGTTTTCTAAACAGGGGTTGTGTTTCACTTACCGGGGAACCATCTGCACAAGGTTCTTGCACAAGGTCTGGATGAACCATGAGCCTTGCTTCTGGTCTCTCAGAGAGACATAGGAGGGAACGGTTGCCATGCTGGTCAAGAAATCTTCTCTGCAGCTTAACATCTCACTAGCTGGGACAGCGGCGTCGCCGAAGATGTCGGGTCCCTCGGGTCCGTCGGCCTGGAGGGGGACCGCCTGCTGCTCCTGGGTGCCCTGGCAGGCCTGGATGAAGAACAGCTTGGGCTTCCCTCTCAAGTAGGTGCACCGCACCCCATCCAGAGGGTCCTGGAGCTCCGCCAGCCAGACTGGCTTTCCGTCCACCCCGTACACGCCGCCCTCCAGGCCGTGGCTCAGGACCACGCAAGCAACGCAGTCCATCCCACTGTGGTCCTTGCTGGCCAGCTCCCGCATGGAGCAGAGCATCTGGTCTCTGGTGAGGTCCTTCAGCACCTCCACCTGGAAGCCGAGCCAGGTGAACACCTGACACAGGTTATCTGCAAGACCAGAGGCGCACACGCACACACAAAATATGTTCACGTGATGATTATTTGCCAATAGATAATAGATATAGATGTAAATATGAAATTACAGGTATGATATGTGAGTGTATGTACTGTATAATACTGATCTGTCTATAAATAAGCAGAATCTGGACTAAGACTGAGACTATATAACTATGGTATGGGCGTACCTGCATCAAATTCTGTCCCTATCCGATTAGTTAGCCGGGTATGGCTGAAGTCATTGTTGTTGACGATCCAGCAGAAGCCTCTCTCTTGACCCGACATGGGATATGGAGTGGGATCCGTCTGATCCTGTAAACACAAAGCTACATGAGATGAGTCTCATTATAACACCAGAGGTCAAAGTCGGCTTGTTAACCATTAGAAATACTGAACCTCTTCATCATCCTTAGCTGCTTGATGAAGTTGTGGACCAGACTCTGCGGTGTTGGTTTGAGCGGAGGACAGGGTTTCAATGGAGGACACAGCATGCATATGGCTCTCAATCTCTGGAATAAACGTGACAGGATGAATAGAAGAAAAATATGTATTTGTTATTGCACATATACATGTACATTGTGAAGTATAAGTACTACACAATGAAATTAGATCTCTGCATTGACCTTCACTGGCTGCAGCACTAGGATTATTTGACAATCACTAGCTGCAGCACTAGGGGCATTTGACCATCACAAGGAGCATTTGACCATCACTAGGAGCATTTGACCATCACTAGGAGCATTTGACCATCACTAGGAGCACTAGGAACAGTTGGTTGGCTCGGGGGACCAACTCCAGATCTACTGCTTGTGCTTTGCTCAGGAGCACAGACAGCAGTGTATTGATGCATGGATGGTGTATGTTTGTATATACAAAAAGATACCAATACGAAACTAGTCATTATATTAATTAACTTTCTTATGATACTAACTCATAACTATGAATATCCACAACAGTTTAGGCAAACACAAAATCATAATGGAACGCTGCCAGTTGCATCTGATGCACTCAATGAAAACCAAACTGGCCAAACTTGATGTCAAGCGGCTGAACTAGTGGGAGTACTACTCACCTGTCTGTGTGTCGGATAGCTGGAGGGAGGACAACTGCTCCAATTCCAGAGGCAATTTGAAGAGTTCAAGGACAACGTTAATGGTTTGTGTCTTTTTGTGACGGACATGTTTCTTATGAAACCCTTTACAAGTGATGTCATCCGGACCTTCTTACCTGAGGAAGATATGGGTCTTCACCAGGGCCAGAAGCTGAAAAAATGTTTTGAGTAGAGTAGCTTGAGCAGTTTACAGAGTGCAATATGAGGTAGAATTGACATTCATCTTCTACAAAAATTGTAAGGATAATTTACAGTTTCAGCCACCAAATTGAAAGTCCTTTTCCAGGTTTCTACTGATACACAAAAGTGAGTTGTAAGATGAAATGGTTTGAAAACATAACAATTTTTAATTGTTACATGTTCTTAATCCATCTTATCCATGTGACATGACTAACATGACTAATTCATCTTATCCATCCTTGATTAAAAAAAACAGAATGTTAATTAAACATACACATATACATAAGGCGCTTTCGCACCGGCAGTACTTTTTGTAGTTCCTCGAACTA
>JAOPUA010000091.1:8506151-8518316 GCA_027122455.1 Trisopterus luscus | reverse complement strand
ACAGCGGTAGGGGCACGGCGCGGTGTCTTTACACACTGTGCGTGTGTGTGTGTGTGTGTGTGTGTGTGTGTGTGTGTGTGTGTGTGTGCTGTTATATAAAAAATAGAGTTGGTGTGAGTGGTTCACAGAGTAAACTTTTCACCTGCTTCTATTTGCATTAATTCTGTGAGTTAAATCAACAAGGTCATGGGCAATTCTTATTAGATGCTGTGGCAACATTTCATGGCCAGTTTGGCTGCTGTCTTGTGGTAATTTTATCTCAAGCTGGTGCTTTTTATACTTCAAAGAGTCTTAACTAATTCTATAAAATCTATCATATACTGGCTCCAAGAAATATCCCACATACAATTAGAATCCACATCAGAAGGTAAAAGTTCAGTGCAAACCGTTATATAACAGCAAAGCCTTGTCATAAATGACATCTCAAGTGAAACTTGAGATAATAGGCCTATGGTAGACCTAGTTACGGAGACATTGCTTTAATTAAACTTTTCCTAATTAAACAAGAGCCTTACAAGCCTGTTAAAATGTGTTGCCTGTAAAAGGTTTTGTGGGTCTACAGTCTAAGTTTTGCCAATCAGAATTAATAAAAAATATGTATATTGGTTCTGACCATGATATCTATGTTTTGGATAATACTGATAAGGAATATGATTGATTTAGTTTGACTGAGTCATTTCATATTAAATTATGTCATAATGTGGGCCAATCTTTAGAATGGAATTTTCTAGAGGAATTCTGTATAATAACACAACGACATAACCAGCATTTAGTTAGTTAACTAGTAAATGTTCTGTGTTATATTCACTTACATTTAATGTGAACATTTTGAATTGGATTTGAATTGGATTTATATTTGTAAAAAAAACAACAAGCTGCTAACCTGGTAGCCATTGGCTGCATCATGGAATGCCTGTAACACAAATGCTTACTATCCGTCCATATCTGTGAGCTCGGTGAATAAAATAGCAGTAGAAGTAGTACAAGAAGAATAACACAGCTTTATTAAAATTTAATTTGGCTACATTTATTTGAGCATGGTCATTTCCAAGAGAAATTAAAAATTCAGTAATACTTCAGACATTTCAGGAATTTCATCATCAACAGTCCCTCTTCACCTCTTCAGTGGGATGAATAAAGTGGATTTATAATTTTTTTTACTCTCAAAAATACAGTGTTTTCACAATATTGTATCAAAAGTTCCCCAAATTTTGAATTTCCAGTAGTTGAAAGGAAATAACACATAAAAAGAAAAAAATTGAAAAAATTCCAAATACCATAGACGCTCTCTATTCATATTTTGCTCCAATAGTCAATGACAGAATCTTTTTACTAAAATATATCTATTTGTTGAGGAACTATAATACTGTACACTACAGTATGAAATAAATAAAATTAGGAAATATAAAATGAGTCACATAAATAAAATGGTAATCTTAAAATAAAAACAAAACAAAATTTATGTTGGAAAAATCAACAAAAACAAAAAAAGTAATACTGACAAAAGGTCATGGAAAAAATACAGAAAAAAATTGCACAAACATATGTAAACTAACAAACTGCTTGTCTATCTATGCTAATACTGTCATAGGTACTTCAAAAAACAAGGTGAAATATCCATTTAATACTGAAGCCAGAGCAAAGATAACACAGGTCAACTCTGATTTACACTGTACAAGGATGGCACTTGCAGAAACGCACAGGTGAAAAGGTTTGCATATAAGGCTTTCTCTTGAGAAAATAAAACACACAAAAACTCTGTCACACTTCCACAGAGCCTATATTATTTTGTTATTTCTCCCCATCACTATTTTCCTCTCCGGTCCATTTTTTTTAAGACTCACATCAACATATTAAAAATCACACAGGTTTAATGTTCCTTCACATAAAGAAATAGTGAGGCCCAAAATTGTGTGGTTAGTTTGCCTTGCAAAAAGAGGGTAAATCCCAAGGACATCACAGTAAGTGGCAGACAAAATACAACATCGACGGACTGCTACTGAGTCTTCAAGCATGGTATAAATATCCATAGGCTTTTTTCTTTATTTTTTTTTTCCAAAAAAGTGTTTTTGTAGTGATTAAGGGGGGCAGAGTGCAATTTCCTGGTTTGGGGTATGAACACAATGAAACACGAAAAGGTTAAGAACATTTTTAGCACCACACAGCTTTTAGGCCTTTATAATACTGTACATTAAAAACAGCTTCATTTCATTTAATTATAATGATAATCATTATTACTTCCCTTTTTTTTTTGCATAACGTGGATTTTTAAACAATCCCACCCAGTTTGTTATCACGACTCTGATGTTTGCAGTCACCACATTGCATCTCAAGTCCATCTTTACAATCTTCCACAACAGAAAAGAAGAAAAAAGCAAGCGCTCTACTTAGATCAAGCCTGTGCCTTACGTTTCTGAAATGGAACAGGTTTCATGTTTGTTGGAAGGATGAGAAAAAGGAAATTAAACAAACCAACATGACAAATATTTGCTGAAACAAATGTTTTCCTCTTGCTTTGCGTTGCCTCCTCGACTGTAAGTAACTCCACTCTGAATCAGTCCGCTTCCTCCTGGTCCGACTTTCCGTCTGTTTTCCCTTCTCTCGAACTCTCATCCATCAAATGTGTCGTATCCTTGCCCTCGCCGTCATCCCGCGTCGAGTCCATCTGCGTACCCAGGCTCCTGCTGTCTCCTTCATCCTCCTCCCCCACCTCCATCCCTCTGAAACTTGCCTCCCGTCTGTCTGTCACCTCCTTGTACGCCTCGGCCACATCCCTCTCCCGGCCTCTCATGCCTCCCTCGGTTCCGTCCCGCAGGATGGTGCCGGCCGCTTCCTCCTGGGGGTCCTCTGGGTCTGAGTATCCCAGGGGCCCCAGGCCCTGCAGGTAGGCCCTCCTCATCAGCAGCTCGGTGGGCTCCAGGCTGCCCTTGTCGCGGGCCTCCCTTTCGGCCGCCTCCCGCTCCTCTGCCTCCCGCTTGCAGTAGGAGTAGCGGTGGTTCATGTGCTGCGAGTACGAGCCCGAGTGGGAGAAGCGCTTGCCGCACTTGTCGCACTGGTAGGGCTTCTCGCCCGAGTGCAGTCGCGAGTGCTCAATGAGATGGTGCTTGTGTTTGAAGGCCTTCTTGCAGATCTGGCACTGATGTGGACGCTTGCCTGCAGAGACACAGGAACAGGAGGGAGGGAGAGGAGGTGTTACTATGGTGACTTACAGTTCTCTTCAACAGAGACAAAATACAGACAGCTTGCTGTGATTTATTCCAAAACGTGCAACTGTTGGAATTATTCATTCAATTATCAATCTATGTAAATAGTGCGTTAATATAACACACTGCAGATGTCGACCATCATCAAACAATAGTCAAAAGATTTCATACAAAGAAAGATGTGTGGCTTTAGAAAAGAAAACATCAACACAGTGAAGCACACATTTTTCACACATTAATAGGTGAACATAGCATGCAAGGCAAAGTCACTCCTAAGGCCTAGGTTTGCTGCCTCATGAAAACGCTGTGGCTAATTTCAGCTCCTGCTTAGGTGGAAGGTGCTGGGCTATAAGAGGACTCATTACTTTATGCGCTGGTCGTCTGCGACCGTGGCGGGTTAAGCCAGAGAGATCAAATGCCTGGAGCACCGAGGCAAGGTGAAACCCAAGCAGTCTGGCTCTCCCTGATGGAGTGTGTTCATGACATCATGGCCCAGATTAAAACTGACCAGGATTAGAACATCTTGCGCATGATAGTATGACGGGTATATTTGTGGAAGGAACTTCACACCCGTAAACCTCCCCCGTCTTCCTTGTGTGCACTCACACCAAACCATGGAGGAACAGACACACACACACACACACACACACACAGACACACACACACACGCACCTTCACGTGCACTCTCACACATAGAGAGAGCCTTCTGGATTTACTACGAATCCCTACCACCGGATATTTGTCCCATCTGACTTGTATCTAACAGGTTGGGGCTTTTCTTTTGCCAAGCTAATAGGCCCATACACTGACACTCTTCCAAAGCGCACTTCCCACGCACACAGGCACAAACGCCATGTGAACCTGTGAACGGCAGTAGTCATACACACATTCAGACCACGCACCAGGATGTGCATACACACAAGCATGCTTCGCCATACTGGCACACACACACACACACACATACACACACACACAAGCAAATCTAAGCTACAAATAGCTTTGAAATGCATGTAACATCTTCCATAGTTGGCATACCTAAAGTTCCCCCTCCCGCCTTCCCGATCCACACACACACACACACACACACACACACACACACACTCACACAGTGAGACCAAAATAGACGAGACGGAAGATTCCTTGTCAAGCTTCCCTACACTGACTGACAGGATGGATATGAGCGGGGGGTGATGCAACTCAGTGAAAGAGACCTAGAAGAGGTTATATATTTTTATATTTATATTTCATATTCACATATGGCACGGCAATATCATGCTTTCTCTTCCGAAATCCTGAGCGTAAGGTTTGCAGTGTTTTTGCCACTGCGTTTGCATCATGGACGGCTTTGACTTCATAAAATATGTATTTTTAACCTCTTATCTATTCACAGTACAACCAAAAAACACACGGCCAGACAAGCAAGCACACGCTTTCCTTCTTCCACCTTTCTCTCTATCCGTCTCTCTCTGCATATATCTCTCTCCCTCGCTAATCCTCTCCTGTACGTCCCTCCGTCAGTATGACTGGAGTGCCTCCGGAGGAGTTTATTTCTGGGGCCTTGTATGTTTATGTAACCCTGAGCGTATTAACACAACCCTACCCCCTGTTGAAAAGGAACCAACATGTTAAAGATCAGGGGTAGGGAAACACAGAACATAAAAAGTAGTAAATAAGGAAAACATAATCAAGTATCAAAGCTAGAAGAAGGGACAGAAGGGGGAGCTACGTGACAAATCAAAGGAAAAAAAGGAAATCAGGAAACATAACATTTTTTGGTGCAGAGACAGAAAATACTGCGTGAGGGTACAAAAGCATAGGCGAGGGGGTAGGGGTAAAAAAAAGAAGTGTCCAAATGTTATATACCTGTGTGCTCATATTTGTGTCTTAGGAGGGAACTGGTCTTCTGGAATGTTTTGTCGCACAAGTCACACGCGTACATACCACTTTCAGTCTTCTTCATCTTCTTCCTGGACAGGAGCGATTCGTCTGTCAGGTCCTCTAGGCCTGACAGATAGTCGGCGGTGCTGTCCATTAGCTCCCCCTGTGAGCGATAAGCAGATTTGGTTTTGGTGGTTTGTTTTTCTGTGTTCATTTACAACGCTCTGGGTAATCCGCACCTGCTACCTCGACACAAAGAGACACCTTCTGCTCTGTGTCTATGATCCCAAGTCTGGACAGGGGCTTATCAAACCCAACCTGGATAAGACCCTTTCAGCCAAAATACACTTAAAATAGGAGACATATGGGGGGGCAGTCTAAATGCCAAGGTGCGTGTTTTTTATGGAGGATTGGATCATTTGATTAAGCAATGTTGAGTTCAATCCTGTTCACTAATTCATGTAGGACATCACAGAAAATGTAATGTTCATTGATAAGACAATGATATTCGCTTACCTGTAGACCTGGTTTCCGTTGGTACTTCCTCCTCTGTTGCATTTCTGCAAATGAAGCTGCCCCAGTAGCATAGGTGTAGGCCATGTGGGGCAGGAAGCTCATTGGGTCCAGCCCAGGGTAGTGCCTAAGGCCTGGGATGCTGGCCTGGGCCTGGGACATGAAGGTTGGTGGAGGGAAGGCGCCATGAGGTGGCAGGGATGTATAGATGTGACCTCCAGCAAATGGATTTATACCAAAAATGGGACTGGTGCTCTTCTCGAGCTGATGGCCAGCGTTCCCTCCAGTGTTGTGGTCAGAGCCCAGGAACTCCTTCTTGATGTGTGCCAAATCCATAGGCCCGTTCCCTTGTTCTTTGACATGAGCATCGCCGTTGCGTTCAATCATGTAACCATTGGGCCTGGGACGCTTCTCTCCCGTGGAGATCCTCTTGTTGTAGTTGGTCATGTGTTTTGGCAGGGACAGATCCAAGGGTGCGTCCCCATGGTTGTCTTCAGAGGCTAGGCTGTTTGGAGTGTAAGAGCTGCTCTGAGAGTTTTTGGAAGAAGTTGAGGAGAGATTGAGTGGGGATGGAGTGCTGCTCCTCAAGTGATCCATGGGGTCTAGTGGTTTATCCCCTGCGTGTCTGTTAGCTGTAAACTGGTTAGCCTTTGAAAGTCTGTGCAAGGCATCGCCATTGTTGGAGCCCCCATGTAAATCTGCAGAGTGTGCCATCGCCTGTTGTACCAAGGACATGGGGGACCTGTTCAGGTAGTGGTTGGCCTCGGAGCCACTGCGGTCAGGTGGAGGGGACCTCTTCCTCTGATTGTTTCCGTGGTTGTTTTGGTTCTTCCACTGGGCAAACCACTCTTTGACAAATTCTTGAGGGAGGCCCACAGCGATGGAAATCTTCAAAAGTTCCTCTGAGTTGGGCTCAGTGTTCATGGCAAAGTAGGCCTTGAGCACTGATACGTGGTCCTTAAAAGGGTTGACAGGGCTTGTGGCTCCCCTCTCTGAGAGAGCACTAGAGAGCAAGACAGCCTGCTGCTCGGCTGCCATTGAGCCCCTGCGGCTGCTGGGTCCATTCTCCATCGGCTGCAGCACTGCTTTGATCTCCTCGTTCATCTTGCACAGGTAGCGCTCATGTTGGTGCAGCGGTATGGGTCCAGGGAATGCCTCCTTGCAGAACTGACAGGAGAATGGTAGGAACTGGGGCTGGATGTCATGGGACTTCTCTTCCCCGCCGAAGTCCATGGAGTGGTTTGGCTTTTCTTTTTTGATGTCCATCTGCCTTTTGGAGTCATCAATAAGGCTCTTGGCTTCATTGACTTTTTCCAGGGTGTAGTCTATGATACTCTTGGTGGGGCTGTTCTGGCCAACAACTGGGAAGCCGGCTCTTGTGGAGAGGGCCAGCTTGTGCTCCTCCATCTGGGCTCCTAGCTCCTTCATGTAGGCCCTGAGCTTGGTGATCTCCTCTGGGTTCCCATCCATTTTCTGCCTGCACACTGTGTTGTCCACAATCTGGAGGACCTTCTGAACCTCACTCAGGTTGTTCCCAAGAGAGCCAGGGTAGCCCAGCAGGGGGAGGTCCAGTCCCATACCCCCCAGGTGCTGCAGGGGACTCTGGGATGAGCTGTGGATTCCCAGGGGGCTTCCTCCTCCATGGCCATTTCCATTTAAGTATGCCCCTGGGCCCCCAAAGCCATGTTGAGAAGCAATCAATAGCCGATAGTCATTGAAGTCCATTGGCTCTGCTTTGATGTCAAGCTGACCCTGTTGGTCTTGTGGGCCTAGAGGACGGCCATTCTCTAGTTTGTGGCGGAGCTGGGCCAGAGCTGGACTACCAGGGGAAGATGTGGTGGAGTTGGGGGAGGAGCCAGGCTTGGCGCTGTTTCCATTGCGTACTCTTCCATTGATTGCAATCAGGCCAATGCATTTCTTGCTGCTGATGTGAGAGCTATAGGACCCAGAGTGGGAAAATCGCTTCTTACAGTTGGAGCACTCATATGGCTTCTCACCTGAAAAATAAAAACAATTATGTTATGATACTTTATTTGGGCTATTATTTGGCTGCTATATTTTATATGCAATTTAAGTATTTGGGTTAGGGTTACATTGACAGTTGTTACTCAGTGTGTATTTTGTGAGTGAACGTTAATTTCGCATGTGTATTTAGAATGAATTTTCGTTCAGCCCCCTCAGCATGCATTGCTATGGTTTCACCCGTGGAATTACTCAGTTATGAAACAGGTCTTTTCAGCTATAATCAACTGGCATGAGTCATTCAACAGACACAAGCGAGCTAAAGAAAGAGAAACCCTTATCCATGTCTATCTTTGTAGCATGAAACTCCCATTATTTAGAATCTTAAAAATAATTATGTAATCATGGACTGGACCCAATTCTGGGGTATACCTACCACTGTGAATACGAAGATGTTCCTTGAGGTGATGCTTGTATTTGAAAGCTTTTCCACACTCGGTGCATTTGAATTTGCGGTTGCCAGCCCCCTCGTTCATCAGCTGTGGCTGTGGAGATGAAATACATTTAAATAAGTAGGTGTTGCTTAACAGTAAGACAATAAAAATTGAATGAAATCAATGGTTTTCATCTCTCATAAAAGTTAAGATACATTAACATAATCCCTGTATCTAAAATCTTTGATTATACATTTCAAAAATCAATAACAAGCAAAGAATCAAATTTCTGTATTCTTAAAACGGCGTGGGTTGACCTTGTTCAAAGGTAACAGTTTAGTGTAGGCATTTCCTTAATTTGAAATCCAAACAGGCAGAGAACAACAAACAGCAAACATTGAAATGGGAGATGCAGTCCCCAGAGCCTGTGCATAAAGTTTGTTCAAAAAGGATTATATCATAAATCTTTTTTTCTGCCGGATATATCAGTGATCCCAATTTGAGCTCAAAAGGTTTGAGTTGCAACAATGATACATTTTGAGTTGAGAATTTAAAAATGACTTATTATGACTTGTTATATGTATCTCAGCGTGTAAAAAAAAATTCTCAAGTGTGCATGTTCTTTTGTGTTTACCAGGATGGGCACAAGACCTCTCATTAGGCTTTGTTTAACTATTTAACTAAGAGGAAGTACACAAATAAACAGCCACTTTAAGTCATTTGGGGATTATGATAGTCCAGATCACTGGGGAAAAGGCCATCTGCTCCTGTTTAAGGCAGTCAGTGAGAAGGAGGCGGGGGGGGGGGTCAGGTGAAGGGAGGGAGCGGGTTAGGGGCGAGTCACTGCTTCTGTTACGGTGAGCTCAGGCAAATTTGAGGTCCGAAGCTGACAGGCTTAACTCCGGAAATCTCATTATAATCACAGTATAATTGGAAAATTGAATGATTCAATGCTTATTTACATGGTCTAATATGAGTTTTGGATCACAGAAGCGGTTAGAAAATACTAATAAAGCTTCACATGCTTCAACATTAAACCACGTGTTGTCGTTTTATTATTAACTTTACTTCCCGTCACTGTGACGGTCTGTGAAAAAAAACGGCATACAAGGCTTTCCCTCTGTGGACAAATAATAAACACTTAGAATAATAGGAAGAGGCCTATCTGGAACTATCTTTATTAGCACTAATTTCTAATCAAATCTGTTCCAGTTCCAGTTCCAGCAACAGCTGATGTACAAAGTCAGATGGCCCGGGGAAGTCAATATGGTTGCACATCCCACGCACGGCTCACTGTAGGCGGAAGCTTAGGGGGAGCACAGCAAAAATGCAGCTGCTAACTAGCACTGCGAGGTCTGATGATTTTACACAGAACTAAAAGGAAAACAACCTAACACAAAACACCATAGAAAACAGGGGGGGCTAGTGGGCATGGACCTATCGGTGCTTTCTGAGATGTACTATGGATTTAATAAAAGTGCACTGGAAAAAGAAAGAAAAGAAAGAAAGCTTTTTAGCTGTTATTTTTTTAAGAGTAAAGACTGAATGAAGGGCAGTGGTGGGAAAGCATTGACTATTTAAACCACACGTGCCGAGGTACTGAAACGTGTATTTATTTCGATAGTCTCTGTTTCAGTCTATCATTTGTTCATACATCCTCTGATTTAATCTCGATTATATTTTCAAATGCACTTTGTGAAACGCCTTTTATTCATTTGTCATATTATTAATATTTTCAGAATAAAGAAATGCCCAAATGAATACTCGCAACACGGCAGAAAAACATCAACGTCAACGAGGACACATATTAAAAGGGTTTCAAAAACAACAACAACATCAACCACATCCCCAGAAAGAGGGAGGGTCTACCTGGTCTCGGCTGGGCTTGTGCGTGGCCATGTGGCGCTCCAGCTGCGCGCGGTGCGTGAAGGTGTCGGAGCACAGCGGGCACGGGACGCTCTCCTCGTTCTTCTCGTGGCGGTACTTGATGTGCTCCTTCAGGGACGTCAGCCGCTTGTAGCCGCGGTCGCAGTACGGGCAGGTCAGGAGCTGGGCGAAGTCGTCCGGCGTGCCGGTAGGCAGGTCTGCGCGCGGAGAACGACAGAAAAGGGGAGGGGGGAGGGTCAGTCGGTGGGAGGTCAGCTAATGGTCCCGTCGCACGGGCGTGAGGAGAGGAAATGGCCGCCTGTTGATTGGCAGATGTTGCGGCCGGTGGGGGTCGCGGAGCTGCCGCGCTCCCTAGCCAAGGGTACGACTCGGCCGTGTCCGAGAGAGACCTCAATTGTTTTTAATTACAGCGTGATGAATGTTCACTGTAGATGCGTTGCTTCAAGAACACACATTCTGGAAGTCTGGACTAAACCTGAACGAGGCAGAACATGGAGTAGAACATATAGGGAACTGAGATGGCTAAAAATAAACATTCTAATCTTAATCATGCTGACATGCTTATTATTGTCCTTTCCGATTGTGCAGAACAACCCCAGGGCTCACACGCACCATTTTCGTTTTCATCTTGACCGATGGCCTCGGGCGTTCCCAGCCGGGTCACCTCCTCCGGGGCTTCTGGGTAGATGACGGCGGTGTCTCCCCGCTGCAGGTACTCTGCGATGCTCGCCGGGTGCTCGTCGCTGTCCTCCATTTTGCGCTTCAGGAAGTAGTCGTTGAGCTCGGAGACACCTTCCAGTCCCTTGCCTGTATGGAGGAGGGAATCCAGTAGAGATGTCAATTGAGTTGGTCTGAACGATGCCAGGCGGGAGAGGCGGGGGGGGGGAGCAGTCCTGTTTAACCAAGCTTCAGAGGAAAAACCATTAGGGAAGTACTTAGAGGGGGAGTATACGTTTAAGTTTCCGTTAATGATGTTGTATAATGGTTTCTACCAAGAAAAATAAGGTAATAGATAATAGATAATTCCGCCGTTACGCGATGTGCACTGTTAAGTGTGGCATCTTGGCTGGCGAGAAAAGCGTTTTTGCAATAAATATCACTTTGCATTTCACTTAGGTAGTGCTAGTGTAGATGGTAATTTGGTTAAGGCACAATGAGATCCTCTGAGTTAGCTAATCTTATTTCAAATATGCCTTGACCCAATTTAAACATGAAGATGCAATTAGCATAAACGAAATACAGCTAAACTTCTTATACCATGTATTGACTATATTGATTTGAGTCTGCTCAATATATTTGAAGCCCAGTGTTTTAGATGTGAGCATTTTAGACAATTAAGTAAATGAATATATTTGGCAATAAAAGCTTGGACTAATATTTTACCATTTTACCGCCCTCTCTTTGCTTCCCATTAAGCTTACAGCGTAGCATTGCTTTGTTGCTTAACTGCTTAGCATTTTAGCCATTACCAGTCCCTTAAGGCAGAACTGGACAGTCTCTTTGTAACCAATGTGGAAGGACATCAACCAAACAAATACGATTGAAGTCAAAACTCAAAACGTTTGCTTAAAAGCAAACGTTATCTGCAATCCAGACTCTAACTCAACACTGTAATTATGTTATTCATCAGACGCATCCGAAGTGGTGAATCCCTCATGCCTTCTCACAAACAAAGTAGAGTGTTTGTGGATTTCCTTATTAGGGAAATCACCTCAACACCATGTAATGTAGCAGTTCATGGCTAGCCAACCAGTATGTCATGGTGCTGCGGGATGACTCAACGGTGGCGACACGCCCGCGCGCGCGCGCGTGTGTGTGTGTGTGTGTGTGTGTGTGTGTGTGTGTGTGTGTGTGTGTGTGCATGTGGGTGTGTGTGTGTGGGTGCATAGGGGGGCGGGGGGTTCTTTCATCACACAATGGTGCCGGGGCCGGACTCACCTGTACCATTTCCAACAGCATGAAGAGGGCCTGCAGGCCCCAGTGGGTGATATTCATCCTGCCTTTCATCTGTGAAGGAGAGCAGAGGAGGAGAGGCGTTGAGAATGGGGGAAAACCCTTGACTGTGCCTAACGCCATTTTCAATAAATTAGAGTATGACCGCGCCGCAGCACTCAGGGCTAAGTCAATCGGAATGCTCTGTGGCTGCGGCGACCTGACAAGCTAACAAGCTCCTCTTTGCATTTACCACGGCTCATAATGTGAAGGTATTTTCCACATAATGAGGGGAGGCCGGCCCAAAGGTCTGTTTGTGTGTGTGTGTGTGTGTGTGTGTGTGTGTGTGTGTGTGT
>JAOPUA010000091.1:8240990-8254533 GCA_027122455.1 Trisopterus luscus | reverse complement strand
TGTCTGTCTCTTAGATGAACATGATAAAACGGGTCAGCACTATATGCTCACAGGTGCTCACAGCTACGCTCACAGGTGTAATTTGGCTGGTGTTACGTCACATGTTGAATGATGTCATCGAAGACGCTTGTACTGCAACAGACGACCTTACCTCTGCTTATTGCCCTGGAACCTGAGGATTGGTCAGGGGGAACACAAGCACTTTGACATGTGACTACAATGTCACACAGGACGTTACCTTCCACTTATTGTGTGCAACCCCATTAGCTTTTATAGTCCCGTTAAGGTATGCTTTGTAGTTATCATAGAATGTATCACAATCATAGCTTGATACAGCCCCTTGCTATTACCCTTACTATCAAGTATTTTTAGTGGTATAGTATAAACAATAATCAGCTTTTGTAGGGTTTAATCAGCTTAATCGATACTTTGGTACAGCCTGCTTCACAGTGATTCACAAGAAAGTGGGCGTAGCAGCAGATAACAGAAGTTCAGCCTGTTAATTCCAGGGGTAGGTGCTGCCCGCTCATCCAGAACCACAGTCCCCTGAATGGCAGCGACCCGGCCCAGGACACAGGGGCTGTCCGATAGATTACCTCCTCTGTCTATACCCGTGGTGTCCCTGGATGAGTCGGTCACCAGTGACCCCATTGTGCCATTTCGAATAACTAATATAGTGACAGCTTTTAAAAATATATATTTTGTACACATGTCTGTTCTTTAAAACTTTCCCCTTCTTCTTCTGCTTATGAAGTAGAAACGCTAGTAGAAGTGCTATTCAACGATGGATGATTTGGATGGGAAATGTTTTGAACTTCCAATTTTCTTCTTCGTGTGTGTGTGTGTCTGTGTGTTTGTGCGTCTGTGTGTCTGTGTGTCTGTGTGTGGGCTGTTTGTTCGCCGTCCAATCAGATTCCCACGTTCACCCCGTTAGCCCCGCCCTGGCAATGTAAGCGAGTGGGATTACGGTTATCGGCCCACTCTGAATAGGCAGCTGTCCTTCCTCGTTTACCTTGGCCACCGTCCCAGGTGGGACAGCTCAAGGGTTGTTTTATTTTTTTATTTAACCACAGCCCAGAGCCGAGCAGAGCGGGATAGAGTACCCTAATCTCTCATCATCGCACAAGATTAAATCTCAGAGGAGCAAGGTCGATGAAAAGCCCGGACCAAGCAGAAACACCGGGCCCATTAATGCCACCATGGGACGTTGCCCTGTCCCTTTTTGTTTTTTTTTGTCCCCATAATTAAATGTGATTGAAGACATTTAGCTCTGAAGTTGAGAAAGCACTATACGTAATGAAGAAAACAACCAGCTTCAATGTCCCAATTACACATGCAACATTGTAAGGCCGTCTTTCGTGGAAGTCAGAACACTTCGCTTGTTCTGATTTGCCTTGGGGAAAAAACGGCTTGCTTAGAACTTTAAACAAAGATGTGAGTGAGTGAGTCAATGGTAAAGGCTATGGTTTAGTTTGGGTAATGAAAGACGTCTCCTTCCATGTAGTCATGGTTACTGTGAATTGTATTGTGCTTACACAAGGTAGAAGAATGTAGATCACAATGAATCTGAACTTTGCTATTAATCAAACCATTTTATTGCCTTTCCTCACTTTCCTTTCTTTCTTCATTTTTTTTCCTCATTGTTCACTCCTTCAACATTCTCCAACAAATATTTGTAACATAAATTATGAATGTTTTTTTTTTTTATCCATTGCATGGATTCCGTTCTTGAGAGGCTCCTCAATAAGTCTAGTGTAGTCCGCAGCCCTTTTTACTTGTATTTGTATCCCCAGGGAACTTCCACCTTTTTTACCTTAGACGGATTATACCTGTGGTGGTTCCTCACCTTAAAGCTCTCTAAGCTTGCTCTGTGTTGTATTGTTAACGCTGAGAGGCCGGTAGTTAGGCATGCACTGTTCCCCACACCTGAGGTGGGTGGAGTAGCTCTGCTGGCCATTTGAAACCAATTGAAATCCAAGAAGCGTAAGCCTTTTTCACCGTAAATGACTCGGGTCAAGCTGTCAAAGCACAAAGAGACACATCCCCGCTCCGTTCTGAGGGCCTAACAACGTGTCCGTTTGAAGCGACGGGCCAAGACAAGAGAAAACGTCTGGGTGTGTGTTCGCTAGTCCCATATAGCTCACAGTCCGGATGGCATCAACACCCCCTTGGTCGGCATGACGGCAGTGATGGGGTAGGGTCGCCCTCGGATGAGAATCCTTCGGGCGCCTTTTGAACAATGCCATAGCACTAAAATCTCAGGTCATGGGTGAAATAGTTATTTTCTATCCCCTCCAAAGCATGCGGGATGCTCAGGAGAGGAGAGGAGAGCCAAAAGGAGAACTCAGTCAGACATATAACATAAGCGGTCCTCAAAAAAAACCACTCATCTACTTACGCCCGCTAGCGTTACCTGTAAAGCGTTTAGCCGGTGATACCTGAACCACCACACGGCTTTTCTCCGTGGCCTCGTCCAGCCCCTCTCTCTCTTGGCAGGTAGTAGGTAGTAGGGAAGAAAGAGGAGGAGAGTAAAAAAAAAAAAAAAAAAAAAAAGGCTTTGGTTTCGTGGCGCATTAACGCGGCACAAAGACGGCCGTTGTGTGGCTCCGCCGGGCTCCTGCAGGCCGGGGGGGGGCCCCCAGCTGGAAACAGGAGCGCAGGGGCCACGCGGTAAGGGGACGCGGCGCATCGTAATCAGACGGTCAATTTAACCGACCCCAGTTTCTCGCCCCCGTGTAATGACTGCGTATTAAAGGCGGAGGGCCAGGGCTCCGTGGGGAGCGGCCGCCGTCGCGCGGGGAGGATGCAAATGGCGACCTGGTCAAACGGTATCACCGCCGACAGCCGCGGCGGCAGCGGGAGAGGAGCAGGTGTGCTGCTCCAACACGGAGTTCAGGCCAAAGGAACCATTGGTTTCATTTCAGATTTACTTTACTGTTGTGATTCATTCGCTTTAGGTATAGATTAGAGAGGCGAGGTTAAGTCACACTGTGGACTTGCGGTTGTCGGTTGATGGGATTTTAAATGATTTGATTGGGAAGACAAACTTCTCATTTTTGCTTATATACTTGTAGGTTAAATTTGGGGTTTTATGGGTGGAAATTAAGATTAAGATCATGATTAACTAAATGAAGACAAGGACTTTTTGTTTTGACACCTTTAAATCAATAATTAATGACTTCTAATTCAATTACTACACTGAACATTAAGATGTTTTTCTTTAGGATACGATATCTGGTGTTTTATTGCTTCAATAAAAAAGAGGTCAGATGTTAAACTCTGTCAGACGTTAAATTCATTAAAGCGTTCAAGCAAGTCTTGTTATAAGAGCAAACTATAAAGTGAAAAATACCACACTTTGATAAGGCCAGGTGACAACCGACCATTATATTAAATGTGTCTGCCTCCTCACCAACCCAAACATCTTAAGCACGTCTTAAAGAGTTACTACACACACCATATCATTTGAGGAGTGCCTTTACACTTTATGCATGCAACACACACACACACACACACACACACACACGCACACACTTTTATTATATAGCCCACCCACTGACTTGAGACCAGCATTTCCCAGTATAGCGACTCTCAAAGCTGATCAGTAAACCAAAACAAAAAATCCCAAAACAAGAAGGGGCAGTTCTGGGACGGTAACCATCGGCCCACTGCAACCGGATAGCTGTCAAAGGTGGGGGTTGAGGATTCTGCCACTAGGAACATCAATGCTGTCTGTTTGTATGCGTTTGCATTCCATACATTTGATCATATCACAAAAGTTTTGCAGTGACTAAGGTTGATTTATTTTTTTCGGCTTTCACACACTCTCAATCCGCACAAACCACAAGCACGGTTTGTCCATGCCAATGTGGCTGTCAAGTCTCATGATTCTACAAATGGAGCAAGGCTTTTCTAAACTATGAATTTAGTTCATACCACGTTCTGTATCTGTGTACATCTTGTACTTTTCCACATATTGTTTCCAATGTAACACCAGCAGACTGCTCCTCACTGTTCTATTGAAGCACCCAGAGGAGTTCTGTGCGGTCTTGGTTAGAAATTAAAGGGTTAACATTGGTAATACAACAAAAGGATTTCTCTGGGACGAATCAACAGGCAACAAATAGTTGTTCTCTCCTGCCTTCTCATATATGCATACTCAGCTTCTGTCATTGCAAAACAATGTGGATGATAACATACTGGAAGGATTACAGCCTTTATCGTACCGAGAACCAGTTATTACTTCTGGGCGGCAACTGGTGGAGCACAGTGAACGCTAGCTAACTGAACATTCCTGTACAGTGTGCCAGCGTTTGCTTCAGAGATGGAGAACAGTTGGTCAGATATGTAATCCAGCTGCCGCCTGTTGTCACGTAGAGCCTTATGTGACAAAGAACGAAACTATCTGTTCAAATGGCATACATATTCCAATACCTAGTAGGGGGAGGGGTAGCAATTTACATAATGTCTTCCTTTATTCACACATACTGAATATAAAGTAAGTTCTCAGAAGGAAACGGCACTGCACATTGTGTCTGGATCGGTATAGGTTTTTTTCTGGCTGAAATAGATATGTTTAAGCTGAATGTGAGAGTGAAAGGCAGAAAACAAAGAGATCAAAGGTAATAGCTTAAAGCAATCGGGAAGGACTAAAGGCATACCATGCATTTCTCTAAATCTTGGGTGAGCTTGGCGTTGCTCCAGGCCATTCAGTAGAGGATTCCTCTGTCACACCTCCCAGCTATTGTTTAAAAAAAGACCTGCAGTTGGACATTGGTGCACATAGGGACACGCATGTTCACATACACATCTGAACAGATATACAGTAGGCCTATCCCAAACTAATTTTTTTTTACTTAGTGTGTCAACGTTACTGCTGAAATACATGGAACGACATGATGGCTGGTTTATGTTTTTCTCTTAGCATGCTGCTCTTCCGCCCTGAAACACAAAACAAAAACCATAGAACAGTGTTAAAAAACGAGAACTATCTGCTTAAAAAGGATTCAAACCAGCTGTGGGTTTCCTCAGAAAGCCACAGCTGGTACACAACCAAACGCTTCAAAGACAGAGTCTGCGTTGCAGGTAAAAAACCCGGCTCCACCCCGCCTACACCATGCATCCCGTCAGTGTGCCATGTCAAACCCCCACCTGCAATCTCATCATGTAATCCCCCTGTAGTCTGCTATTAGACTGCATTACCCGAAGTCGGTCCATATTGAACCCCTCTGTGACGACACACCGTTAGCCTAGACTTGCTGGTCAAGAAACTCCTCCGCTGAATACACAAGCCAGTGTCTCAAACGGATACGGCCTGGACGTTTGGTTTTACGACATGCGTGCCTGTGCTCTGACAGTGGCATTGTCATACAGGTTGAAGAGGAGCCCGTCTGCCCATAAAAGTGCAATAAAGTCTAAGTAAAGGCCTCAGGCTTTGCCCAGCGGGGGGGCCGTAGACTTTACGACCATCTCAGACCTTCCTCCCCTGCCCTCCTTCCTGCCGGGAGGATCTGGTGTGCGTGGGAGAGGAAGAGAGCAGACTTCCAGGGACGGTTAAAGAGGCACATGCCTACAGTTTATGTTTGAAGCCAACACAGACCAGACCCGCCTGGTGGTTTGGGAAAATAAACAAGGTGTTAACGGTTCACCGCTGTAAAAGGCCTTGTATTTCAATGCCTACAGTTTGATTCCTTTTATCGTGGTGCGGAGTACAGCGAAAACGGCCGCAAACCTTACGGAGCATTTAACACGTGTCAAATGCCTAGTAGAAATACAAGAAACAACAACAGAGAGTTCAACTGAACACATTTATTGTGTTGAATATGTAAATAGAATGTCTTTACTGTAAAAACAATAAAATTATATGATTGCAGCGCAGATATTGCACTCCTGGATATATTTTTGATATAAATTTTGATAAATTTATAAATAAATTTGGATATAAATTTGTGTTGCATTGCAATGTCCCTATATATAAATAGGGTGGTTAGACATATGCACATACAACGGTGCACTTGTGATGCAGACATCTGTGTAGTGATCTATAATTGTAACTAGTACACACAAGTCCGCTTTTGCCAGTGGTGAGTTCTGCTGTGGCTCTGGGGTAGAGGGGGTTGTGAGGTTCTGTTTATCCGTGATGAACCGGTGGCGTCTACCAGGGGGCTGCATGCCAAACAGACGTCCTCCGGGGTGGGATGGCTCTCACAGCAGGGTGGCTGCTCTCCTCAGGCACAGAGAGCCAAACCGCCGTCACCGGCCCTAGATCTTTACGCTGCTATTGATGGTACCTGAAGGTTATGGGTTCCTTTTCATGCACATTCGGAGGTGTGAAGACGTAGCCTGCCACAGACGTCTCTAGTGATGACCAATTGCCTTGGTAAACCCTAGGGATCGACCGATATGGATTTATTTAGGGCTCATATCGATACTGATTTTTATTTTCATTAGCCTTAGCCGATGACCGATACCGATTTCCTTGAGCTGATGCTGCTTGTGCTTCCTCAATTTACATCATAAAAATGACGCAATGATGATAAAAAATGTTATACGTCTCAATTTGAACATTGATTGAACTGTCTGTAAATCATAGCAGGAAAAAAAAATCTATAAAAAGAAAATCTGCCGATACGTGTAAAAAACACAAATATCGGCCGGCCGATATATCGGCCGATCATTACTGATTACGTTGCTTTTATTCCTGTGCCCCCCTCGCTGTGTTCTCCTATGTTGGCACATAGCTTGATACACACGCTTCCTCTGACACGGCCCAAAACACACAGACACGCACTCGACATGAGGCCGCTACCGACGGGCACCTGGGCTAAGTGGCTCAGATTAAGTGGCATCATTACTTGGCAGCGGGACACCCTCTGCCTCTGTTTGAAGTACGGCCTCCGTTGGGACTTTTATTTCCGGGGAGGCCTCCGTGGCATCCCTTTGAGCCGTCCCCGCTGCCTCCGCACAACAAACAGAAACCCGATCCGCTGTCTCGCTCCGTCCCAACGGCGCATCCAAAATAGCTGGCGCATTCCTGCGGGCAGCAGTTGATGAGGCGCTCCCAACCAATCACAGTGCCCCCCCACCACCCCCCCCCAGTGTGGTTTAAACCCACCTGGTTGGCCGGAATGGTGTCATCTCTTTCCAGGTGTTTCTCTTGGGTGTGCTCCGTTGTCGGTGGGTGCGTTGCTCACCGTACTTCAGCTGGTGCAGTATGATCCATCCAGTATGATCCATGCAGTACGATCCATGCAGTACGCTCCAGCTGAGGATCCACTGCTGTGTGCTATTTTATTTTCTCCTCCCCTCGATGTTTTTATTTTTTTTTATGACGACGTGCACATGCATGTCAAGTCTTGGGAGTTTTTCCATTTACTCTTTTTTGCACAATCAGCACCATCGCTACACCGAACTCCAGCCTCCTGAGAGTCCCGTACGAAATCCTGACTGAAAGATGTTCCTCTCCACCATATACAACCAGCCACAGCTAAATGTAGCCCACTACTTGACCCCTCTGAAGAGTCACGGTTAATGAGGCAACGTCACCGATCCTCTTCCCAACAATAGATTCACTGCCACTAGCTGAGTGTGTCCACTTGTGTGTATCTGAGTGTGAGGATGTGTGTGTGTGTGTCTCTGTCGATCTCTCACATTCCGAGAGTCAAGGAGAACCTCTGGCTCAAACAAAGCTGTAAATCTGTCATTTGAATGGCCCATAGCATACTAAACAGGTATGGTGCGATGGTAGCCTGAACATTAGCTGGAACATTGAGGTGTACCTCTTGGTATTTGTATATGTATGTGTGTCAGCTTCCATATCTGCTCTTGTTAAGTCTCTCACCAACTGATTACTTAAGAATCTGATTGGATAGTTTAACAATAATGTAACTGCAATTATTGGAAAATTGTAAGAAACTAAATCCAATGGCATTCAAGTTGCCTTCCCCTCCCAGTGAAGTCAGTAAATTATCTCAAAATGACGTGAGAATTCTTGTCTCTGCCCTGGGGGTGAAAACCACAGGAGTTCATGTGGTGAGTTTGCATTCCCCCTGGCTCTGACTTGGATACCAGTGTGCTAGTCCTTCTCCGATCCTCTCCAGAGACTGGTACATTTAGCATTCCTACTGCATAGATCGTCACACTCTCTTCCTGAATCCGCACAGTGCATGCATGGGGTTTATAGACCTGTGGATGTGGTGAGGCCTTTATTTGATTTTTTTTTTTATAGAATATACAATTACTAATACCTAATCTTTGCTAGGTCTGGTTTCATGATATTAAGTATATTAAACACAAATCATTTGATGTACTGCCTGTGTCAAAATGTTTAAGTTGTACCTGCTTTATTAATTGTTTAAGAGGCCGTCCTATTTGCTTTGGAATAACACCTTTTTAAAATGTATGGCATTAGCCAGACAACTTGTTGGAGATTGGCATGTCAGCAAGGCCTGTGACGATATCTTTTCCTAGCCTTCAGCCAGCTGGTGCGAGTCTCTGGTGGGCTTGGTAAAAGAGCACTTCCTTATCCCGTTGCATCCCATCCTATTCCTTTATTCGGCCGTACCATAACTGAATGAGACCTGTCACTGTGAGCTCCTAGCGTTCATTTAACAGCACGCTGTGCTGTATAAGTTACAATTATGCAGCTGACGCTAGTGTCGCTGAAAGCAAAACCAAATTGAAAGTAGAAGAAATGGACCCCCCCCCCCCATACACACACACACACACACTGAAATGCTGGGGAATCAGAAGGCAGAGCATCAGGTGCTAAACTCAAATTGCTAATGATTCCCGGAAGTCAAAGGGGGCGGGGGGGGGTTTATTAGAGAGCGATGGGAGGTTATGCAGAGAATTAGTCGACTCATGTGGAGAATGGATTATACCTGGAGTTGGATCTTCCTCTTCCCAGACCAAGCCTTTCCTTCCTCTTCCCTGAGAACTTGATCTCACATAGCGTTCCCTGTCACCTCCTGGATGGAAATCCCACAAAGCCAACAGAGAGAGGAAGACTTCTGCCTTCGTCTGCCTTCGTCTGCCTTCGCGTCACTCTGTTGAATAAGTTGTTTTACCTTGATGGAATGGGCTTGCCATCTGCACCAGAGCACAGATTTAAATATAGTGTCATGGCTCTTTTGTCTACACTCTCTTTTTCCGCACAAGCTAATCATATAGGACCTGGCCTGAGCTGGACATCAGTCCACACGGGCATACTACAAACTCTGGGATGGCTAATCTCAAGTGTTGGGTGGCACGGCGTAGGAATAGAGACCAGGCGATAAGGCAGATGGGGCTTCCCTTGTGTGACCTGTTCCCCGTGTGACCTGAGTCAATACTGAAGATAGTGGCTCCCGGTACCAGGCCTCGGTAAATAAAGCCAGCGCTGGTTCACATGGCCCTGTGGCCCCCGGCCTGCGTGGACTTTCCTCTGGGCGGGTCGCCCTGTGTCATATGAGCCGCGCCGTTCCAGTAAGCTTTGCTGGAATGACGTTTAATCAGATTTTCCGTGGTGAATTGGCCTAAAGATTTGAATCACCAGCACAAGGCATTAGATCAAATGTGATATTAACCTACCGGGATGGTGAATGGTGACTGGTATAAACAGCCGTCTGTCTTGGAGAGTCACGCATGTTCCCAGTGTGAGAACAGTGATGGGAAAGTCAGCTTTTTGTTTTATTTGTTGCCAACTAGGTGCGGAACGTGCTCACACTACCTTGTTAGACGGTGGCAGTTCACATAGTGGCCCCAACCTCTTGACCAATCACCTTGCTCTAATATCTTTAAGAGTGTGTGTGTGTGTGTGTGTGTGTGTGTGTGTGTGTGCGTGTGTGTGTGTGTGTGTGTGTGTGTGTGTGTGTGTGTGTGTGGGCGGGCTGGGGGCTGGGGGTGAAAAGGGGAGGTCTTGAGGAAATGACCCGTAGTACTTTAACTAGGAATCAATCCATGCGTGCACTCGTGACCTGAGTGCTCCCCAGTGTGCTGCAGCACTCTCTTGAAGACTCTGACAATATCTACACAACATTCACTTGGGGACTTAAAGCACTCACAGCTCTGTGCAATGGATACCCTCACTTCAGCTTTTTAGGCTGTGAGTTTGTATTGGATTTTGGTGAGTAACAGTTTGGGTCCTTTTAGCTGTTGTTTATTTTCCGCATAATATTCTTTGACATATGATAGCAGTTTATAGGATCCATTTGGCTTCAAAGGCACATCCTTAAGGAAAAAGAAAACGAGTAATTTTCCCTTGCACAAGTATACTGCACGTATTTGTGCACGTGCGCGTGCGTGTCCACAACATAACTCCTTGACGTTTCTGATGCAAGGTAATGTGATGTGACTTTTTTTAAAGTAATGCAAACCAGACAGAGGCACAGTTGGGATTAACATCACATTAATGCCACAAGGAACTAACTAGTAACTTGAGTCACCGCCTCAGGGTAAAAGGCTGCATTCACTCATGTATTTAAACACTGGCCTCCACTTGAGCATTAACCACCTAGTTTATATGCCACAATGACAGTTAACGTTTTTATACTTGCTTTTTTTTACCCTCCGAAACATTCTTAGTTTGTACCGCAGTGGCCATTGTTCAAACAACTTTTAAAACAAGTTCAGATGGGCGGGGGAGGGGCAACCCAAAAGCACTAAACACAGCTAGTCTGAAGTCCCCTGCAACCCAGCCCCTACGCATGCTCAGCTTGCAGCAGGCCAGTGCCTCTAGACATGACACACACCCTTACCTCTTGGGATGCCACCGGGGCCCCAATAGGTTTGTTTATTGGTTTAAAAAGAGCGGCTTTTGAGTGGCGCCCGGCGTGGCTGATTTAGTGTTTGATGCGCGTCGGCTCTCCTGCTTGCTTTAGCAGTAAAAGGTGATGACTGACCCAGCGAGATAAGAGCTGTTTGTTTTGGGTTTAGATATTGTTCCTGTGTTGGGTCAGCGGCGATGACTGGCTGTGATCGCTAGTCATTGTGTGGCCCTCCGTAGTGGGTTTATCTGAGGTGGAACAGGTGACTGTTGACTTGGCAAACACATGCACGATAAGTATTTTTTGCCCAGTCATTTGTGTCTACACAGCGTTCGTCATGACCGTTCCATGTCAGGTGCTTTAGTTTGATATATTAGAGGGTCTGTTTCGTTTGAATTGTGGGAAAGTCTTCAAATCTTCATAGTAAGTGGGAGTCTGTAAACTGCAAGGGTTTCTCCTGGTTAACAATGGGGTGGAGTGACATCACTCTCTTATGCCCCTGAGCAGCCGGTTATTAATAAGCCACTGCAGAGCATTATGCAGATCTTGTATGGGCTCAGTTGAGCGTGCGTTCGGGTTCCTCCACTCAGGCAATTACCGACGGTCACCTGCCCACCTGACCGCTCAATCACCTGACATTAGGGATCCCAAAAGGTCAGAGGTGGCGGGCCCGAGCCTGAGAGCAACCTGAGCCACATTGAAAACTCCCAAAGGTCATGACCTGGCGTTGAGAGCGATGACCCCGTCCTAACAGGTAGGGCCTGGCTGTAGTGCTATTGGACACAATGGATTGTCTATAGTCTCTGAGATTTCTTACCCGGCTCTCAGCCAGACATACATGTCTTAAGAGATTTAGAGTAATGTGAGACCAAGGTGGAAAAAAAGGGCCCCAAAAAATAAGAGATTGTGTTTCTGCTTTTGTTTCTTTGTGCCAGATCATGGCGTCTGGAATTTCAGAAATGTATGACCTGGAGACAGTCTGTAGATGAGAAATCCAATGTGTGATTTAACCCTGTTGATAATGTTTGTTTCCTCTTTGCTTCAGGTTTTATAGGTGCTAGCATCAGCTAGCTGAGCATGGCGTTCCCCATGGCTCTGCTGACCATCACCGCCGGTCACCTCCTGTCCCTAGTGGTCATGTGCAGTGCATCGGGGAAGAGCGACCGCGTCAACTTCTACAACATCAAACCACCAGTGCAGGGTGAGAAAAAGATAACAGCTATACAGATTGCTAAATTTTCATTCATTAATGTCAACCGAAGTAAAAGTATTCATTATAACGTTTCAGCTCCACAACATCAACCGAATAACATTTTCCTATTATTGCTAAATTCATACCTTTAGCTGTTCTAAATGAAGGATTTGTTTGGTATTGCAGCCACACCATTCCCCAACAGTTTCAAGTGTTTCACCTGTGAGCGAGCGCGGGACAACTACAACTGCAACATCTGGGCTGAAGACAAGTGGTGTCCAGAAGGTAACTTGAATTTGTGGCTTAAAACACTCGCAATGATCCCTGGTTTCCTTGGTGTGGAATCGTTCATCGTGGCTAAGCTGCGTGATTATACATTTTTTTTCCCCAACGCTAAATGTTTTGCCCATTTTGTTTGTCTTCACCAGACACCCAGTTCTGTATGTCAGTCCACCACTTCCACTCCACTCATGGAAAAACCAAGTTTGTGACGAAGAGATGTGCCGTCCAGGAGGAGTGTCGCCAGTCAGGCTGCAGGCACCACAGGGAGACCGGGCACACGGTGGGTCCACCATCACATCACATAACATCTTCTTCTTTTTATTCCTGACAGGAAATGTCACAGCGGGAAGTACGAAACAGAAAGTTAACGAGAATTAAAAATGAAAAAAGACAATAAAAATATAATGTTATTGTGAAAAATGTATTTAACCACGACAGACAGTGGAGGTAGACATGATTAACAGTATATACTACATTATTGAAACTATAATATTGACCATTATACATAAAATCCCAATCTAGACACCATGTCCATGCCAATGTTCCCTCTTGTCTAACACCCCCCCCCTTTGCCGGCCCACCAGGAGTGTGTGTCTTGCTGCGAGGGAATGGTCTGCAACGTTGAGGTTCCCACCAATCACACCAATGCCGTGTTCTCCCTGAGGGCCATAGCGTTGGGATCAGCGCCGTGCCAGACCACCCCTCCCTGGACGACCCTGGTCCTAGCTGTGGGGCTGTGTGGACGCTTCATGTTGTGAGCCCCGCAGCAGCCCGGAGCTTGGCAGGGCTTGTTGTCTGGGGACGGAGCCATCAGACGCACCGAAACGACCCTGCCATTGATTTGGTACGGCCGCGTTTCTCGGGCCAATGCCAACGATGACGGAGGGTTCATTAAAACGTGACGCTGGACGGCCGCGGTCCCGCCCGCCCCTCCAGCCCAAACACAAAAGGGAGACAGAACCCACATTGCTCACTGCTCACTCACCAGGAGGGCGAGTCCTGCGCCGCGCGTCGCCTGCGCGGCCCGTTCAGAAGCGAGGTCGTCACCGGCTGTCCTCCCACGCATGTGCCACCATAACACTGCCAAATCATTGAATGAATGTAATTAATGAAACTGCAAGGTATTGTTTGGATCGATCGGGCACGGTGAAAGTGATTCCACATGGAGTTGAGAGACAATGAACTCTGTCTGGACCCAGTCGGTTGTGTACGCCTACACAACAGCAACACGGCCAAGCCGAGCCTTTTAAGCAAGCCCGATAGAACAGTGACTGGAGTGTTTCCTAGGACTCTTGGCTAGAAGGCTGCCCAACAATGCTGGCAG
>JAOPUA010000091.1:8191963-8204904 GCA_027122455.1 Trisopterus luscus | reverse complement strand
AAAGTATTTGGAAGTATAATACTGTGCAGTAAAGAGGAATCGTCCAAGCTGCCATTTCATTTATACACAGCATATGAACAAACCTTCCACCAAATAACATCCACTCAATTTGATCAATTACAAGAAACGCCTTTTCAGAGTTTGCGATGTATGCCTCAAAGTTCAGAAGTGCAGGATGTCTCTTCAAAATGGTTTATGAACGTATCTAGGACTGTGCATCATAAATGAGCAATGCTTTGAGAGAAACCATAACTCAGAACCACCGTGTGCCACGTCGGCGTGTTAGTGCTGCAACCTCCCGCTGGTTAAATGTATCTCCCAAAGCTCAGAGGTCATGTCCGCCATTCCTTTTGTCCGTCTCGTATCACAGATGGAGACAATGGAGGAAACAGAGTTGACCCTGCATTTCTGTATTGCAGTGGGTCTATGTATGTTTTCCTGCTCCAGGCAGAGAGAGAGAGAGAGAGAGAGAGAGAGAGGGTAAAAACCTTCTCCTCCTTTACCTTCTCCTCTTTCTGAACAGGACAAAAACGCCATCAGCTTTCCCAGGCTTTCGAGCCTCAAGTGTAATTTCTAATCTCTTTTCCAAGGCAGGGATAATCTTTCCTGGGCGACCTCAGGACCCGGGATGGTGTTTGTTTAAAAAAGTGACCCCTTGTGGAACCATGCTCGGCCCCGGAGCCAAATGGAGTGTCCAGCTCCACCACCCTTCAACTCTGCAGTGTTTCATTTTTCTGACATTTCAAACAACTTTGATGGCATGGGAGCAGGCAGCAAGCATTAAATCTATAACTCACGTGATACGGTAAAATACAGACTGCATGCAACAAATACTGGGATTAGTGTTGCAGTTATGATATTATTCACATACTTACGTCTTCAATTGGATCCTTTTGACGTATGTTTTGTAACGTTTTCAGTCGGGTAGTCTAAAATTCATCCACCCATTCATCAAAACCAAAATCTTTTGTGATGGCTGCATTGAAAGACATGTAGGTTTTGAATGGATTGCTCTAACATATTTAGATATTGATATACATATTTAGATTGATTGAGTAACAAAGTAATGCACTATTTTAAACACTGCACACCGTGTTTCTAAGATGGTCCCACAAGACATCATGGATATTTGCCGATGTTTTTAACCTCAAACACTAATGTTCTGTATGTTGAGGTAAACTAAGATGAGATCCAATTTGAATCTTAAAACTAAATTCTAGCTAGAATATGTCCAGCTGAATACAGTATACCACTTAGTAAACTGCTTTTGTAGATAAAAAATAGCTAGCTAAAGGTTCAGAAGGGAGTTTGATGCTTGCAGCCGGAAACTAGATTTGCAAATGTATTGTGATTCAGACTTTGTGTTTTCCCTTTGGAAACAGTTCACAGTGGGTAAGTAGTAACACTTGAAGACTGGTACAAAGTGCTCCTTTAATCCTGTCTCAAGAGCCGGCGACTTCTCGTCTACTTTCACTGTAAATGCTCAACTTCAAAAGAATGACTCCCATTGTAGGAGTGCATGGCAGAATATCTTGTTCACTTGTGGCCATCCATGCTGAGATTTTAATTACACCCGACGGCAGACTGCAATGGAAACAACTGTGGACCTCCAACCTCCGCCCACCACGCTTACCCACCCCCTCCGCCCCACCCTTTCCCTGCCCCTTCATCTCACAGCTTAATCAGAAGAATTTCAATAAAGCACAATTTCCTCTTTTCGCCTGATTCCTTTTTTGTTGTTGAAACAGTGATACAATTAAGCCATTGCACCTGGGTGGGGGCCCCCTGGCCCCTGTGGCCAGACAATAAAGCGGGGGTACAGCCGTGACGCGCGGCTCCTACGGTGGGGTGGCCCGCTGATTCGTGGCGCGGGCTGACTGGGAGAGTGTGACGGGAAAGGGGAAAGGGTAGATTGCGTAGGGTGGTGGTGGTGGTGGTGGTGATGGTGGTGGTGGTGGTCTGTGGTGGGGGAGGTGATTGGGGCTGCGAGGGGTGTCTGTGTCTGAGTCTGATACACACACTCACACACACACATACACACACACACACACACCCCTGTTATCTCCATGGAATGTCAGAGGAAAGGGATTAGAGAGTAGGTGGGGGGGGGGCAGCAGGCCAGGTGAGCTTACACGGGCCGGCCATTGTGAGCAGACCGTGCAGATATGGGCTGACCCCATAGTAAGGGCATGGTGTGTGTGTGTGTGTGTGTGTGTGTGTGTGTGTGTGTGTGTGTGTGTGTGTGTGTGTGTGTGTGCGTGCGTGCGTGTGTGTTTGAGAGAGAGAGCGCACAGGGAGTTATCTGCCCTTTATATTGAGTTACATTAAGGGTTCTGTACATCGATGCACAGTATGAAAAGGTCAGTTAAATGGTCTGTGATATAAATAAGGTTGCGGTAGAGTGCTATTTGCC
This sequence comes from Trisopterus luscus, assembly GCA_027122455.1. Taxonomy (NCBI): domain Eukaryota; kingdom Metazoa; phylum Chordata; class Actinopteri; order Gadiformes; family Gadidae; genus Trisopterus; species Trisopterus luscus. The sequence goes on along the minus strand of JAOPUA010000091.1, from coordinate 8,202,491 downwards.
CATGACTTTGATGAGTCATTCTGACTTTGATCTACAGAGCTTAACGTCATAAAGACTGATGCTTTACTCGAGGCGAGGTCTAAATGATTATCCTTAATACCTATAATTGATGCACAACAAATCTAGCTTAGTGGTAACAGCATGCCTCTTGAAGGAAACTAATGTTTTTATACTTGTGTAAATATTACCTTGCTGTGGTGTTGGTGGCGTGTCATGTAAACAAGCTCTAAATGGCCCCCAGCAACATCTGCCACAGTCATCCTAAACTGCTTCTCTGAGGATGCTGCTGAGTTTGTTTCTGGCAGCTTCCAGATGGGAATAGTTGTAACGGTGTAAGTTTGTGACATAGAGCAATGTTGGGAATTATCAAGGGCCTAACAACAACAGTTTACAACAGCCACAAAATGGTTTCAAAAATATTTTCAAATCCCTCATCGGCAGAGAGTGAGAACCAAACGACAGCCCGTCCGAAGGTTTACACTCCAGAACGTGCAACAGCAAACTAAGCGACTTTGTGTGTATAGGCTATGTCTATTTAGCTCTTAGTTATGCTTTTCACTCTTATCTGATGCTATTTTTTATTTTATTTCATTATTTTATTTTTTATATTATTGCATTCTTAAGGAGAGCTTGGGACACAAAAATGTCATTGCCAACCATGACGACTTTCACACTAAACTACATTGCGTGTGGGTACATCAACACTATGTGAAGGGGCTATGCAGCATTATTATGATTGATGTTCATACAGGAAGTGCTGGGATGAAACCCTGAGACCTGATCTGACCCCTGAGATACACAGGTCATAATCAGCGCTCATCAAATGGCGCCCGTCACCGTGGGAACCGGGGCTGAAGGAGTCGTGTCGGCGTAGCCCGAATGCAGGACAGGAAACGCATCACTGGGACAAGGGGTTTCCTTAACAGGAAGTCTGTGCGTGGGCGGGATGGGAAAACGCCCGAGAACATCAAGAAACATTGACGGTCCCTCTGCTGCAGAGACCCTAACCCTGAAGTGAATCTTGTGGCGGTGGATCCAGCGGTGGAGGACAGCGTGACAGGGGAATAAGGGGACAGACACAGCAGGCTGCTTCCGTCGTGACTAACGCGCCTCCTGCTGAGGCGAGGCAAAGCAAGGTGTTTTTCTGTGGGGCAAATCCTACAGATTGTACCTTCATCTGTGCACCGTGGAAAGCGTCCCTGGGAATTGTTGCTTCAAAGATGGAGGCTGACATAAAGTACAGTCAAAAGCATGTAAGGATCCCAAAATAAAGTCTCCACCACAGCCTAGGGAGCTCAGGGGAGCACTCGAGAAAAAGTCTCTTTGTTTTATCCTGTAAATGTGCTCCAGTGAATATAAATCTTAAAGTCAGGTAGGTAGGAGAATGCTCCTCACAGTTGGTGTATGTATGTATGTATGAATTTCTTTATACAGTGTGTGTATGTGTGTATGTGTGTATGTGTGTGTGTGTGTGTGTGCGTGTGCGTGTGCGTATGTATGTGTGTGTGTGCGTACTTTGTGTGTGTCTGTGTGTGTGCATGTGTGTGCGTACGTGTGTGTGCATACGTATGTGTGTGTGTGTGTGTGTGTGCATGTGTGTGCCTGCGTGCATGCGTACGTGTGTGTGTGTGCCTGCGTGCGTGTGCATGTGTGTACTTGTTGAACGAAGGCCCCTGAGTGGTCTCATGCGCAGCGGCCTGTGGACCTGAGATCCGTCCACATTATCACTAAGCAGGTCTCCATTGCAATATCACCACCAACATCAAGACTGATCTGATGTATCTCCGCCGGGCCGCCCGGCCGCTGTCCCTCTGGCCTGCAGTTGGCCGCCTTGGTGCTTGTCTAGCCAACAGCCCTATTGTGTGGGCTGTGGCTCGTTACAAATCCTGGGGCTAATCTGACTTTTAATTGAATGGAATTCCTGGTGCGAGGGGCTAACAGGATTAGCGGGGAGCCGTGGTCGAGCATGAAGGGGGCTGCATGGTCCGCGCCAGGATTACACCACCGGCTACATAGTGTCTGAAACTTAAAAGTAGCCGTGTGTGTGCGTGCGTGCGTGCGTGCGTGTGTGCGTGCGTGCGTGCGTGCGTGTGTGCGTGTGTGCGTGTGCGTGTGCGCGTGGGCGCGCATGTGTGTGTGTGCGCGTGCGTGTGTGTGTGTGTGTGTGTGTGTGTGTGTGTGTGTGTGTGTGTGTGTTGTTGCATGCTGGTGCTCACACCACTAGGGTGAGTTTGTTTGTTCATAGTGACCACTTTGATTCAAAGAGGAGTCACTTTTAAAGAGCCTTAGTTAATGTGAGCTTGTTTTTAACAGCTGCTTGCTCTTCCAGAGCGGTAGAATCGTATTATTCTTTTATTTTTTTTTAACGGACAGCATGCGTTGGTATGTAAGTATGAAATCATAGACCCATAGGAGTCCAGGTGCATTCACACACATCATCACGATGACAAAGATCTGCTATTTAAATGTCTTTTTTGAAAGTGTATTTAATTAAATGTGTCGATGGGCCCTGTCAGGCCCTACAGTATCTTTACTAACTACTCGCACACTGAAATTGCGCCTCATATTGTGTGTCATTACGACATAGACTGAAAATAGGAACGTGGAGAGTGAAGTGAATAAAATGTACCATTATGGCCTTAAGTTTAATCCAATACTCTCGAGTTGGTTTCTCAATAGTCATCTCTAGTCCTATATCAAACCTTGATTTTTGGTTATTTTATTATTATTTATATTTAGGTTTGTTATTGTTTATAGATTTCAAGCTGTTTCTATTTCATACCAAACTTTTCCAAAGTTGTTTATGGCTATTGGCTATAATGAGAGTATACTCCTATTGGAACCTAATGAATGTGTTGCAATTTCACTAGAGGTCAGAGTGATTTCTTGTGGGCCTAATATTTTTGCTCAAATATCCTCCGGAGCCAGAAATTAATTATTCATCCTTAATGCAAACTAACAACTCTGACCTAGATTTCAACCCCGATAAAATATTGATGGTGTTTAATCCACCCCCCCTGTACAGAATTACCACTTCTTACTAAATTTGCCCAAACATACATTTTCCATTTTCATCAGAGAGCGTGCCTGGGTTCCAATCTCAACCAACAGCCGTCCATCTCCCTTCCTTCCGCCGGCTGTGAGGCGACACTGCTCCCCAAGAAATCCACTCCTTCTATCAGACCTAGGGTAAAGATAACAAAACACAATATTCGCTTCAAAACCTCCGCCAATTTATCTTCCCCAGACAGGAAACTTCCACCAAAACACTCAAGATAAGTTCATCCTCCTGTGATTGTACCTGCAAAACATGGTTCCCTCCCGATGTCAGGTCGGGTTAGGTAAATATACCGGGGGACAATAGCACCATAGTTTAGGAGACTTAAAAGAGCTTTGAACAAATGTTCCACTAAAAAATTTAACAAACAGCCAATACTGACGTCGTTGTAATGCAACCTTTACAAAAAAACCAACACATCTTTTGTGTTTTTTTAAACATAGTATTATAGTAAGCCTACTATTGAATGACTTAAAGTTTGCATGCATCACACTGGGTCAGTGGGTGGATTGCTAACATTTTGTTAAACAGCTACTTTGGGGCAATTCAGTTTCCCACTGCAAATGTGATGAGTGGTGAGAAGATTTAAGAGCTTGAAACACAGAAAGCACAGAGGCCTGCCTGGCTGGATTTACAGCTATGGACTTCAACAGTTGTTTTCAGCAGATGCTCAGGGGGAGAGAGAGAGAGGGCGTCAGGTTTATTCCCAGCCAATTAGATCCAGTTAAGGGTTACGTCAATCAGTGGGTGCTATTGCGTGACCAGAAAACGATGCGTTGATGCAAGCATCTCCTCAGACAGACACATTCATTAGGTCTGTTGTCTGCTCTTTTACCACTATCACACACACACAAACATATTTAATGCAACACTCCCCCTCCCCTATCTTTCTCGCTCCCCTGCTCTCTCTCTCTCTCTCAAACACACACACACACACACACGCAAGCACACACTCACACACACAAGCACACACTCACACCAACGCACGCCCCCCAGGCACAGAGTAATGTCTTTATGCTCTATAATATTCTCAACAGTATTTAGGTGTCTGATTGGTATGGTATAGGTTACCATCTAGTGCCTACAAAATACATGTTTCACCAGTGAGTGAACACCAGACATGGATAAACATACAAACATGGTGTTTTCCCAGAATGAACAATGAAGCCAGCTCAACCGGACGACGCCCTCCCCCCTCAATCATGCCAAAGACCCATGCATTAGCATGTGTGCGAGTCTCGTGCGCCAGTTCGTTTCTTTAAGTGACCCTTGCGCGGCTCTAATTAGAGGGTCAGAGGGTCTGTTGGCCCACTGCGTGTGGACTCCTGCTGGGAACACAGGAAGGAAGGGAGGGCTCCCTGCCGTCTGCGGAGACCTCCTCCTTGGTCAGCACGCACTTTGAGCACTTTGTGTACCTTGTTGCGTTTACCTTTTCAACTCCCGTTCAAGAGTGCACACATCCTGTTGGGCGGTGGATGACCTCATGTCTGGGCCATGCAGGGCCGCCGTCGCTCGTGGAGGGCTTTGGGCTTCTGCTCACACTTGTGTGCTGTCTTTATGCTCTTACTAATAAGTGGAAACAGATGACGCGTTCATGTGATGTTTACCCCATGTCAAGTGCTGGACCACTTGACAGCAACATACCACGTTTTGAGTGGGGTTGTCATGGTGGGACAATGGGGTTTTTTAAATGCTGTTTTTTTGTTGAAGCAACAAATGTAAACAAACAGAAGACTGCATGGCTTGGAGGCCGAGGCATATAATGGCTTTCAGGTCAATGGTTGCAATATTTTGGTTAAATCGCAATCGCCTGTTTAAAAACAGGCGATCAACGGTTGAAGCAATTTTTTCAAGCGATCTTGATTGGCATTTATTTTTATTTTTCAAGCCATCTGATTGGCTGCATTTCTTTCTTTTTTTGAGGCATCGGATAGGCAAAAAAAATAGTGATCTGATTGGCTAAATTTTTTTTAAAAATGTAGTGATCTGATTGGCAGCAAAAATCAAAAAGAAAATAGTGATCTGAATGACAAAAAATATTTAAAAATTCTAGTGATCTGAAAAATAGCTTTTTTGAGCTATCTGATTGGCTAAAAAAAGAATGTGGGCAATCTGATAGGCCTTTTTTGTTGTTGATGGTATTTCAATGTTAAATATTGATGTTGTTGTTGCTCCGCTATGTCCAAAATGGTTAGCTTTTGTGATAGCCACCGCTAGAGCGGGTGAAATTCTCACACTCTAGCCTCAATGTTAGTTAAATTACGTTAGTTAGTTAGGTTAACGTTAGTTAACCTGAAAATATACAAAGCGGGTTTCTAATTAATCAGTTGATTCTGAAAAAAGTATAAATTATGTCGAAAATCTGTTTAGATATATTTGAAGATCATAGTGTGCTGATTTGTTAAATATTTGAACAAAGGTTAACAGTTAAGAGAACGAAAATCATGACATCCCTTCTGCTGTGTGCCGGCCTGAACAAAAACACATTCATTTGCTGGCGTCATCAACACATCGACCTGATAGTTAATGACAAATGTTATAATCCAATTTTAAAACTAGAGGATTCAATTTCAAAAGAAACAATACCAGCCACAATGTGATATAATGTTTTATTGCAATTCATGTGGGAACAAAAGGCTAGAAGAATATTCATATTTAAAAAATAAACTTAATTTAATTTACATCCTTTTGTTTTACACCACCACTTCTACCATTGAGACATCACTAGTGATTATTATTGTCCAAAAAAATAATAGACTAGACTCTACTTCAGTCTCAGCAAGAGAAGGCAACAAGAATAGATGGCGCTTGTGGGAGGTCGTTTTTACCCGTCTGACCAGGGCGAAAGCCCATCCACACGTGAATCAAACTAACAGGACGCGGCCATTTCAACACAACCAGCTCCCTTTTCAACTCAACAGTCACTCAACCTGTTGGGAGGGGAAGACGCAGCTCAGCGGCCAACCGTCCGGAGGTAGACGTCACTTCAGTTTCGTAAATAAATATCGGATATTTATAACGGATGATGATGGAATAACGGATGATGATGCAAATTATTATTATGTTCTAAATAAGGAATGTGCCCTTGGGCAGAGTAAGTTACAGTCGTAATAATTATATTTAAATATGAGAGGAGGTGTGTGGTGAGTTGGGGTGCCAACTGTATTGATTAGCTTATTGACAAAATGTTGACATTTGGGCAACTTCAATTTAAGTTCATAATTGTTTTCATCCTATATATATATATATATATATTTCGGGGCCTTAATAAACAGGGGGTGGGGGGCTAGGGGGCGGTAACTCAATCAATCTCCTGATGAAAAATCCCCCAAAAGAATCTGAAGCTATACCCATTTCAACAACAAACAAATGAGGCATCATCATGGTCCACAAGTGGACTTTAAACAAAAACATACGATGTCAGTCTTCTTATCTAAACACTCTCCCCTTGTAGGACAAAGCGCTCAGTTCCCCTGGAGCATCTTCATGACGGGGCTGTCGGCCGGGGCGTCGGTGAACACCGTGCCCACGAAGGCGTGCGTGCCCCACAGCGCGTGGCGGATCACCTTGCAGCAGCCCAGGTCCTCGATCTGGAAGCCCAGGTGGCGGTAGCGCTCGTCCGTCTCGAACAGCGTGTCGTTGGTGTACACGCCGAAGAACTGGAGGGGAGGACGGGGGAGGAGGTTAGTCGGGGGAGGGTCCGGACTCCTCTGGAACAAAGTCCTGAATGCTCTGGACCGCTGGGGACGACCGTAGAACAGGCCAGGGTACAAAAACCCAAATCATCAATTGACAGTAATCTTTGTGACAAAGCAAAGCCCTTAAATGCTTCTTTGTTCCGCTGGACTATCTACCAACTGATCAGGGATTCAGCTGGGCTTCTGTTCTAGTCTCCCGTTTGAGCCTGGCCGGGGGGAGGTTAATGAAAGGGCCACACGGCTGTGCCGTCTCACCGCCAGGCCAGAGCTCGGGTCGATGAAGTCAGCCCAGAAGCCGGCGGCCTGCAGGGCGTAGCAGATCTCTTTGGCTCCAGCAATGAACTAAAAAAAAAACAAGGAAAATGTGTCAATGTTATGGGAACCTGCAGACTCAACATTAGGTTCTGCTTCCATCTAATAAGAACTCTCACAACTGAGCCTTGAGCGTTAGCTGCTGATTTTTTTCCTGCACTCATCTTTTTATATATTTTCTGAAGCCTACTTCTCTGAATCTAAATACCAGAGATACACCAAACACCTGTTCCACAGGGCTTCCAACTTGTTCTGCACTGAAAAACTAAAAACGGAAAATACGGCTATTTTACCAGGAACAAACGCACACACCAACAACTAAAGTGTTTTTACTGTTCTGGAACATAACCATACATTTGATTAATCTGAAAACATTTATTAATAATAATAATCATAATAATAATAATAATGATGATGTTATTCTGTTAAAGCGTGCTGGGCAAATGACATCCCCTGTCACACTGATGAACGGATGTCACAAGCCGATTAGAGTCTGGCTCAGGGCAGACCGTTATGCACTTGTTCGTTCAGTCTAATAGTTAATAGCCACTAGGCTGTTATTTGATGTCCACCGGCCCTTCGGAGTTCAATCCTTTGGGCGCAGGCTGGCGGAAAGACAGCACTAGCTCCCATGATTACTTTTTATGATTAGGCTATTCATGCGGCGGGTTGGCGTCCCATCGGCTCGTAGGAAACAGTTCATTTCCAGGCCCTGCTTTTCCACATGCTGCTCTGAGCCGTTTGAAGGCCAAATGATGCAAATGAGTGCAGTCAAGGCGGGTCAGCCGTGCACCAGGACCGGTTCCCAGACCCAAGGCATGTGAAGCAGACGGTTAATAACGCTCTTTATCACAAACACGCAGCGCACTGCTCTCACACACGCCTGTAATCTGCCTCTAATAGGCTGCGCACACACGGGGAGACGCCGTACGCCAAAGGGAAGACATGCCAGATAATGTCAGCAGAATGTCCTTAATCACCCGAGAACAGGTTCACCTTTGTGCGCTCCCACTACTACAATAGAATTGGGGCTCCCAGGGCTCTAAACATGGTGTATGTTATGGTTTATGACTATGAGGAGGTTTTCATAGCAGGGTATCATGGTGAGAGCTCATCCTCTCCAGAAAGCACATGACAGGCTTTGGCTTTCAAAGTTGCTGCAATTTAAACATTTTTTGGAACATGAGTAAAATGCATATATTACGATGAGAAACCTCATCAGGTGATGATTCAAGCATATCTTGCCACTGCAGGGCTTGGACGGCTCCTAGTGACCAAGTCCACACGGACAACAGCAGCCAGAATCATGATAAAGAAATTTTTCTAGAGAAAATGAGCAAAATGTATGAATGAGAAGAAACCACTAAACGCAGGCAGGTCAGTTAAAGTCATCTCCAGATTTAAGTAGTGTGAATACACACAAATCATAAGAGAACGCCACACTAAACTTACGTTTTCAAGCATCTGCTCTCTCTCCTCGTCTACCTTCTCGCTCCAGGAAGTCATGTCATTCTTGGTCTTCTGGGTAACCGTGACGACCATCATGCCCTTGGTTGGTGCCTCAGGGAACATGGACTGGAAATCTAGCAGTTAAATAGTAGAGAGATTAGCATTGCGGTATGCATTGTTGTAATTTGGCTCCCCCTTGTGGACATACCTTGAATATTAACCATGAGATAACAGTGTTTCTGTTGGCCCTTTAGGAATGAATTAAAAACAAGCTCAACTACAGTTTCAATGTGTGAAAGATGTTATACAAGATGTAATACAACAGTGGGCAAAACTCCTCCTCTTAGACTGCTCCAGGTGCACTGGTCAGGGTGAACCTGATTGGTTGATACCTTACATCGCTGACGAAGTGGTCAATGTAAGGATCTGTGTTAATGTACCTGTAATAGTATAGCTATAATACAATCAATACATTCAATATAAAAAGATCAATATAACTTGAATTATATCTTGTCTATAAATGTTTTTGTCTCCCATGTGTACTGTTTTAGGTTCAGTGCTACCCACAGAAACAACAACGATAAAGCTGAACGGAACAAGTGTAACTGTACCTTTCTTGAGCAGGTCTGGGCAGGACTGAATGGCACACTCCACGTTGGAGTTATCAAAGTACTGCTCGGCTCTGTTTACCAGCTGTGGTGAAACGGGGCTGTCACTACCCTGAAACACACACAAACAACCACCAACGACATCAGAGGAAGGAAGACCTTAGTCAACAAATGAACCAAGTTAGCTCAGTTGAAATGAACTAAACTAATCTCAACTGGATGTTTAAATCGACATGTTACATAAGAAGCAGGAGAAGAAACATAGCAGAGGGGGAAGGTATTCAAATTACAGTGGGTTTGATCTACTCTACCTACCGACTCATGCCACTGAATTTGAAAGTTACTTATTTACAGAGTGAGGTCATGTTTAATAAGAAAAAAAAGATCAGTTATGGGACAACAATGACGAGATAAAAAAAAATGCTGTCATCCACTAAGTCAATAATTGATCAGGAGAGCTGTTCATCCTTGAGTGGATTCTTCCAGTTCCGTTCTTTACTCACACAGAACTCTCCCACAAACTGGGCCAGGATGAACTCGTGGCGATCACTGTTGGACGGTACTGACAGGATGTCGGGCACGGTGCTGTGGACTGGGGTCTTCTTCTGGCCCGCCGTCCCCTCCATGTGACAGTCGAACCCTGCGTAACCAGGCAGCTGGAAGCGCTGGTCCTGAGGCCCGAAAGGACCCATGGACTCATCCGGCCACACAGTCCTGGGGCCTAGCATCGAACAGGAACCATCAATTATCAATAATCATTATACTCACCTCTCCTAGTCCTCAATGGGCTGAAACATGACATAGATAGAGATCTCTAGATAGATAGATCTATCTATATAGATCTTTATATAAACTGCTTATTTCATCACGGACGGCAGTGGGAGCTCTTTTGGAAATATAGATATCAATATAGATATCAAATATAGATGTCAGTAGTATGGTAAGAAACAGAGAGGAAAATGAAAAACTATCAGGTAGATGTGTGACATATCCATCTCTTTGACTGGAGGCAGGGCGCGCATGCACGCATGCACACACACACACATGCACGCACACACTTGAGAAACTCCAAAATCATATTTCATTTCAATCCAAACAATGTTGTATTGCCACAGCTCTTCCAGAGGAGAGCAGTGTGTGAGTGTGCTTACCCATATCAGGAGGGACGACCGCTACGTGGGGCTCATCAGAGCCAGAGGAACCAGCAGTAGAGAAGGCCCGGGCCCCCGCGATGCGCACACGCCCCACCAGAACATGAAGCCCTGGAAGGTAGCTCACCAGCCTGGCTCTGTTGCGGAGCACCTAAGGGACGGCAGCGAAAGCTTTAGGCCCGGTCCAATTCTTCCCCTTCCCTTAGATTTGAGCTCTAACCCTAGATTTTGCGCATTCCCGCGAAGGGGTAG
>JAOPUA010000091.1:7959735-7973797 GCA_027122455.1 Trisopterus luscus | reverse complement strand
ACAGTGTGCGCATTTGTGAGCGCAAGGATGTCTAGTTTCGGTTTGTGTTGCCAGATTAGGCTGGAAAGACGGGACATCTGCCCAACGAGTGTAAAAGTAGCCCAATTGGCCGGGAAGATTTGCCCAATCTGGCAAAACGGACGGCTTATCCTATCAGCCAAGATGATTCGGAGTATGTTTTGTTTTTAGAAGAAAACTATCTAGAGATAGGTGGGGAATGGTCCATGTTCAAAATGAAAAACCATTACAGGCTCTTTAAGTTAAGCCATAAGAAAACCTTTTGCACTTAAATGCAATGTGGCACTTAATTGTTCGTATTAAAAGAAATGTTTTAAATATCTGGAAGAGCAAAGATATAAAATGAAATTGTTTTTTGTGAGTTGATGTGAATGTAAGAGGTTGTGTTAAATGGGCATATGATATGGTCTCATATCGATCTCATGCCCCTGAATTGTATTGAATTTGTATCGCAGCAGACTTTAGATGTCTGCAAATATCGAATTGTTGTCCAATTAATCTATTTAATATCGTACCGTGATTAAACCAGAGATTTACACCTCTATCTTGCAGCAGCATCAATTCAAAACATTTAGTAGCAAAAAAAACTGCCATTCTTATGTATAAAGCGTTGACAGGTCAGATTTATAACAATGTAAGTTGGTTGGGCGGTTCCCGTTTTACCGGTAAGGTTAAACGGGTTGGGCTGGTCAAACATTCATCAAACCGGTTTGATAGTCCCAACTCTGAACTGTACCGGTAGAACGATCTTTACCAACATAGGGCGCACGTCCGTCTATGACAAAACTGCTGGCAGGTGGAACATATTGAGTTATACTGTACGTGACTGGCACAAGCGTGTGGACAGCAATATTTTTACCAACACAGCATACCACACACACACACTCACCATTCCCCAACAACCGAGTCCGAATACTCAAAACTGGACCTCACACAAATCGCAGTTTCGATCTTGCAACTGTCTTGTGACTAAAGCATAGACAAACAAAGGATGGTGGCCATGCCAACCTTTCAAGGTTTTTTTCAGAACAGCCTATAGGACTACTGAAGAACTATGGAGAATGTCAAGGAAGCTACTCTAACTTACTCGAAACGGAAACATGCAAACTTCAATAGCACTGCCAGGCAATGTCAAAATTAGTTTACACATTGAGACAAACATACACACCCCACTTAGTGCTGCCTTTACCTCACTCTTTTTTTTGTCACCAAAAGGAAGATTGTATTTTTTTTTTTTAGCAGGTGGTGATACCTCAGCTAAACAACAAGTACTCAAAAATCCTTTGCAGGTCTGCGGCGATTAGTCGATTAGTAAATGGACAGAAAATATTATCGAAACTTATTTTGCTCAGTTTAAATTATTTATCAAGTACAAATAAATAAAGATTTGTTGCTTTATACTCAATTCATATATTTACATTATGGATCATTATAAAAGGAACAGTTCAGTTTTTCTTGGCTGCTTGTCAGATACAGCAAGCACATTTAACATATCACTTTGGACTAGGGCTGCTCGATTATGGAAAAAAAAAAATCATAATCACGATTATTTTGGTTAATATTGAAATCTCGATTCAACAAACAATTATTTTTTTGCATTTATTCATAATTTCTCTCCAAAAAAAACACTTTGCCAATGAGCACTTGGAATTTTCCCCTTAAAGAAATACACAAAATGGGCAAATAGAAAATAATGTCCAGATATGTATCCAGCTGTTCTGCAATTTCTATATAGAAAGAAAAAAAAAGGAAAAAACAGTTTGAAGTCGATTATACTAGTTTGGTGATCGTTTCATGCTAAAATCGAATTCGCAATCAAAATTTGATTAATCGTCCAGCCCTACTTTGGACTCGGGTAACTTTTGAGGGCATTTGCTATCATTTATGACATTTTATAATAAAAAAAGGATTAATCTATTGTGTGCGGCATTAGCTCAGGAGGTAGAGAGGGTTGGCTGGTAACCACAAGGTTGCCTGAGCAAGACGCCTCACCCTTATTGCTCCTGATGAGCTGGCTGTCGCCCCGTCTGTGTGTAAATGTGTACATGCACTTTTGTTAAAAGCGCTATGCAAACGAGGACCATTTACCATCCATTAAAAAAAAAAAGTAAAACTATGTAAATAATTGTTAGTTGCAGCCCTAGTATGAGTTAAGATATTGCACACCTCTAATGTACAGTATATAATCATGTTTTTTTCAATTCAATTGCTACAAGCCAAAAGTTCACCACGGTTCATTATACACTCAATCTGGTCCTCTCTCAGCCATAATGCAAGCTGTGTAAGCTGCAGGCCACTGTATTAAGATTCACCTTGAACCAACAAAAAAGGACTCACATCAACAGCACTGCTTTGCAAATTGGCTTAAATGCCTACCAGCAAGAGCGTTGACCTTATAGATTAGCCAGTGACACCTGACCCTGTTCAGCAATAGGATAGTCTGAGCTTCTAACCATCCTCTACGTCATGACAGTCGTACCAGTTACTTAAAAAGTAAAATTATGTCCAGATAATCTATGAACACTAAGGTAAAAACCTCTCAATCAAAAATTTATTTGCCCCTTTGTTTTAGAAAGTTTGGAGCATAAAACACAACAAAGGTGGTTCATCAAATGGACAGAAATGTTCTGGGGAAAAACTCAACATATTGCTTTCCGGTCACGGTCTATAATACAGCAATAACAGCATATTGCGATCCTGGTTTTTATCATGCTTTGGTGTTGCTACCGAATGAGAACAGTTGAGGCAACTGTGTATTGAGTGTGTACTGAGTATTAGCGCCCAGTGAGACCACTTGTTGTATACAAAGGACATCTGAGCAAAACTATTATAGGGTATCAATGAGAGCTGGGTAGGTTATGCATGACATGTTAACTGTGTAGACAGCTGAGGTACTATGGGCTTGACTGTCCTATCATAGAAATCACAGCCCACACCACAGAATGCACTGTGTTTTGTGATAGGACGCATTCGATGGTTAGGTTGGATTACGTTTCACACCCATAACAAATCCTCCCATAGTTCAATTAAAATCACACTAAGGGCAGGTCTTGTGAACTTTAGAATTGTTGGTGGTGTGAACACCTATTAAGAAAGTGGTTTAAAGTTGTAAACAGAAAATTTAGAGAGGTGATAGTAGGTGCATTCGTGTACCCTAAAAAGGTTTAATAGATTATATTCTTCCAGTCTAGATGAGGTAATCCTGTGCCATATACAGGCTTTAAACAGAGATATAGACACACACTGTATGCTACTTATAAAGAGTCTCTATTCAAACAACTTTCACCTTGCTTGTATTCAAATCATACAAACTGTAAACATGCACAGAAGAAAAAACTGACCAGGGTTAATCCCCTGAATATCACTGATATAACAGGAGGACTAAGCACCGTCAGTGTAAACATGTTCATGGGCCTGGCATTATTTATATTATGGATATGCGTCTAGTCTCCATGCCAAGCAGAACACGCAACAATAATGACATTTTCTGCAAAAAGGAGTTCATCCCCAACTCCTAATGCTATATGTTCTTTGACCTCTCATTGTTACGAAACATAAGTTGATCCTTTTAAATATTTTTGAAAAAATACTGTAAAAATTAACTACTCTCCACAACCAAATAATTGTGGATAGAATATCAGAGAAACATTCTCCATTTCTGTGAAATCAACAAGTGTTTCCACTAGGACTTCCTCTGATCAGATGAGGGCCTTCAAGTAGTTGTTGGGGACACTTGCCCATATACGAAAAGTATATAAACAAACATCAGTGCATTTCGAGGTATACTAAACAACCTTCATTATAAACATATAGTTACATTAAAAGTGATAGACAACTCGGTGACCACGATAGAAAATGAGCATCCTAATTTGTACACAGACCAGGGACCTAAAACCCAAGTGTTGTTGTATGTCATGCACATGTATTAAGAGTAGGAACGGCAAAGTTTTAATCTTCATTAAAACTGTAAGCAGACACCCTCGTTTTTGAGAAATAGATTATGTATTCTATAACATTCAAGTATTATTTAGTACCTCTCAAACATGATGTAACGCCGCCTGAAATAGTGTGAACACCTAAAAAGCGTAGCAGGCCTCACATGGTAGGACATACGTTTAGCTCTCCCGGCTAGCTAGCTCCATACTGTATAATCTGGGCCAGCCAGGTGTAGGAGGCCATACACCGCAGGGAACATATGTTACACACGGTTTGACGATCCTTGAGGAACACAATGAACACCACAAGCATTGAACATATTCTGAACACACGTGTCAGTTTTGACAGCAGCTTTGTTTTCATTTGACTCGCTGGTTAGCAATCTAGTGCAGTGCTAGCCCATCACGATTAGCCGAGGTTAGCACAAGGCCGCACGCCACCAAACTACACACAGTGCACAAGTGTGGTGTCAACAACGTGTCCCACACCGCACTCAACGCTTTGGTGGGACACCGTTCTGGTTCATATGAAACCTCAATACAGCCCAGTGGCGACATCACTATCACTAGCACTAGCACTAGGGGCTGAGTTAGTGCAAGAAGTCAGTCGGTGAGCTTAAAACCTCTCAACTTATCAGATGTCAGCACTCAGCACTTTTCTACATGATGCTGGTCCGGTCGGGACACGGGAGTTGGCCCAAGTGTGTTGAATGGGTTGGGGGGTGACGTCAGAGTATCGATGATTGTAATATAATATACACAGAATAGCCGTTTCACGCGTTACAAACAAGCAAACTTTGCCATGCATGAATGCTATCGGGTACATGCTATTAGCTCCCCGGGTTAGCACGGAGGCTAATGTATGAACGCAGCTAGGCTAACAGCCACAAGCGCGTTTAATGTTCACGATCACAGGATATCCCCATAATGGTTTGATTGACTGTCCTCGTTATACAAACAAGATGTGCTTACCTTTGCTGTTTGCCCGTGTTACAAGTGGATGAGCGGTGGGAGGCTTTGTGTTTTCTCTCTTTACAGTCTGAATCGGCAGCATTAGAGCATAGCGAAGGGCAGGCAGAGCGTCTGCAGCAGCTGGCCGGTGGAGGGCGGAGGGGAAGAGTAAAACATATGGAATGGCATCTTTCCTGTCCAATCACTTTCGTAGACAATCCTTCTACTTTATACTTTAATATTCATTGCTTCATTTTGATTCAACAAAACTGTGTGTAAGCAAAAACGTATGGCACAAAACCCAATGACGTTTAATAAATGAGGTGGTGGACTCCCCCCTCCCCCCAACAGCACTGTCCCAACTTTGCTTAGGAGAATATTAGACAATACTGTATTGAGCCCAGATGGGACATTTGCAATAGTAACCAGCTCATCAAGCGGGAATTTGACACATTAAGTGTCGTCCTGGTTTATATTCATATATAGGCTTATACAATTTTAATGGCAATTAGCTTTGCTGTTCAAAGGAAAAATTATCCCCTTGAAACTCTATTAATAAATAATATATTCATAATGAACATGGAGCTGTATTAATTTATTTTTTTAAATAACGTTTTTTTAACAACACAGAACTGCTATAATAAATTTAAAAAAACCTCCAAAGTGGCCTTCCTAAGGTATGTACATCTGGCAAACCTCAATGTTGTAATGTTTCATTACTCTGAAATTCCACACGTCAATGTTTACAAGAGCGAATTTGGCGGTTAACTTGCGGTCAACTTCAAGCTTCACAAATGGCCTTAAATATCACAGGGTTGTTGTTTGGACAAAACTTCACTCAGATATGGTTGGCAAACATTAAGTCAAGATGACCTTGTCTCATTTATGAAGTAAAAAATAAATGTACACTTGGACAAGGACACAGTAACTTCAAATCTGTTCACTGATACAGTACGCACAGCACTCTCAGCAAAGCCAAACGTACAGTTCAGGGCAGATGCCACTGTTCCCCAAAATAACAGCGCTGTATCAGAGGGCAACTTCTGACATGCTCACTTCTAGGATGAGTAAAGCAATATGGAGTCCTGTAACTGTTATTTTACATAACAACTGTGTGGGAGGCCACTGCTCATCATAAGAGCACAGTGTGGAGAGAGCTCTCTTTTTGAGCTGAGGAGATGTGTGTGTGGGCAGTCACCTACCCAAAAATACTTTGGCATGGTGTCATAGAGTGTGGGTTTCACTCTTTAAAAATGATGGCACAGTCACGATAAGCACTTCAGTGCAAGGGTGTTTATTTGGTGGACCCAGCACTGTGTACAAAGGGGGGGAAAAACTAAAATCTTGGTGGTACTTGAAAGGAACATTTCTTGATTGATTTTCCACAATGATGGACGTTTTGTGAGAGCTCTGTCGATCAGCCTAACCCCAAAACCCAAAACTAAGACGAAGAGAAACAGAGTGAGAGAGAGACGTGCAAAGCACTGGAAGTTATTGATCAGTTAATATGTTTTACTGCTGACTGCCCAAAGGTAACATAAATATTTGGAAATTGTGTTGTAATTGAGTTATTGACTGTTATTATGGGTGACTATATGTTTTGACTTCAGATTTAATCGAGGGTAACCATAGCAAGGCGCATACTGTGAGACGATTACGATCGAGTAACATAAAAGGTGTGTGTATGCTTAACTCAACCCTATTCATAACCATTAAAGGGTATGTCTTCTGCACCACAGTACCTCTCCTGAGATGCCAATGGATGGCAGCCATAACAGGTCGTCATCTTTGACATTGTCTTTCCCTGGGGGATGACACTAACCTGAATGGTTAGAGTCAAGGTACTACAGGGTCACTCTGGCGTTCCAGTCTTTCATGGTCTGGATCCAGGTCAAGGCTCTATGGTCAGTATGGAGGTTGATTCCCTGCAAAGGAGATAATACCTCAACCTGTCCAAGGGCTACTTAATGGTTAGGCGTTCCTTCTGAATGGAACCCCAGGAATGACTGCCCCTTTCTTGTATGTGGTCGGAAACAATTCTTGGTAGACTCCACCTTATCCACCTGTTGCTTGGCTTCCCCTTGGCCCGAACTGGTATCCAAGTCACTGGGGGTCCTCTTTCACCCACTCACACTTCTGTTGAATTAGGCAAAGTTCGGAAGCTCTCCCGGACCAGCAGTCTCTGCCCAAAAAGAATGTCTACTGGGAGAATCTCTCCCAGTAACCCTTCTGGTTGTGTTCCTCCACCATAATTTCTGCTTGGTGTTTGGATTTGCAGTCCCCATGAACACAGCACATACGGTTTGAAGTCCATAGTCAATACATCCAGGCACAGACTCTTTTTAATTAGCAACATTGAACTTCCTGAATCCAGACGGGCACTCACTGCATTTCCATTCACCTTTACTGGTATGATCGGAGAGTCACCCCCGCTCTGGCGATTATCCTGGATGTCATCCGGGGAGTCCTTCATCTCCCCCTCACCGGGCAGAGGCAGAAGTGAAGCTTTACTTCCTACCAGCTGGCAATGATAGAAGAGGACGTCTCTGTCCTGGCAGCCTCTTCTTCATCCTGATCCTTCCATAGTTCAATGTTCTCTCCCTCCTGTTACACTGGCATCATCAACTCTTTACAGATGATTGGCCTTGGGTTGTAGTCGCTGGTTTTGTCCTTGAAAAAGGGTTTCGATGGTCCCTGCCTAGTCCCTGGACGGGTTTATCTAATTCTCCTCTACACAGGCAGAAGAAAATAAATGATATCAACATGAAACGATCGCGGGATGTGCTGTGTGATGCGCCCGATTCATTATTTTGAGCAAACATAGATGCAACAGGCCATATGTGGGCTCCCCGCTGCCAGAGCAGACCAAATCGGCCAGGTTAACATTGAATAACAAGGCAACAAGGCCATACCTGCAGCTGTATTGGAAATCATAGCCACAGCCCAATCCTGCAAAGTACAGTCTGGATTTACAAGGCTGCTGGTGTGGCCGAAATGTAATGAAGCTATTATCTGATAATTATGGTTGATGCTACAGTGATGATTTGAAGACATAGTCTACTATTACACCCCATGGTAACTAATGCAGCAATGTCTCGGCAAAGTGAGATACTAAACATATTGGAACACATCCTAGTGACGTCAAGTTGGCTGAAGTTTTAATTTAACGCAACCATAACCAGATAATGTGATGACCTCTCCGACATACACAGGGAAGTATGTGAAGAGAACAAACACGAAAGACTTAAACACATGGGGTTAGCATTTGCATTAATATAGAAATATGTGGTTAGTTTGATTGTCCTATTTTTTCACTGTTAATCCTTCTGAAAAATACAAGTTTGTTATATTTATGTGGTTGAGTAGGTTAATTGTAGAATATTACAAACTATTTTGTCCTTTCGTTGCAATAGCATCCACTTTTGCAGAAGAGATACGAGGCATGCATCAATTGATGTGGATCTAATGTGTTCACACACTGCTCAAGTGCAGATAGAACACACCGGCGGTTCAAAAAATAAAGAAATAAAATAAAAATCCCCTTTGTGTCCCAGAACAATACAGTCATCAACAGGATGTGACAGCCTTCGGCTTATCTCGCCGCACCATGTTGATGGCTAGCCTGGCTTTACAGCTGCAGCCCAATGGACTGACACCCCATATACAGTTATTGTCTCCTGATCCTCCACTGACAGTGCAAATCCATGTCTGGGCTGTCACCTCCCTGAGCGCTCACAACAAACCCCAACAGAGCAGATTTCTGATGCCCCTTCTCCTTCTCCTAAATGTGTCTTCTCCCTCGGGGGCTCCAGGGGTCCCAGTGCTTGTGGCATTCAGTACGGACAGACCGTAACCCCTTTCCACAGCCCTCGTTATTTATCTGTAAATTGATCGGCTACCCATTCCTGGGAAGCCTCTATCCACCCTCACCACCCACACCTCCTCCCCATCGCACGAGGGTAGGCTTTAGCCTGCTCTCATTTGGAGCCGCTTTAGGTTCATATAATGGAGCAATCTACTCCCCTCTGAGTGTTTATGGAACCCGTGATGGCTATTGCAAGGGGTTGTCATTTTAGAGAAATTCCGAGCATATTGGCACCCTGAATCGACTCGGTTCTCAGAAATGGTTGACCCAACTGATCGTATTTACCTCACTGTTGATAGGTTTTGTATCATCACCACACTGCCAAGGGGATTTAGATTATGCTCCAATACCAATATCAACTTTTTTTCCCCTACCATTATGCAAGAGTAAGGTGTTTCATTGAAGACTAAAGATTGCGTTTACGCAGCCCGATGATCCATTTAGTCTTGAACGCTGCCTTATATATGTGTGGGCTTGGGCCATTTTTGAGCACATGGTAATCAGTGTTTTTCCTGCACATTTAATCGTCATTATTGGAACTAGTTGCATGACCATTTTTTCTATCGTGGAACACGCAGTAGAAACTGATGACAGACCGTGGAAGTGGATTTGCGAGGCAAAATACATCAGATGGTGTTGCCAAGCTGTGTCGGTCCTTTTGGCAAAGTTTGTTCTTAACAATGCATGCTTAATTTCATAAAACATCGATCTGGTGGCAAAAAATCTGAATCCTCCAAAAATTCAATTAAACAGGCATTTTCATTGTGGCATTTTTCAGGGCCTTTACAGGAATAGCCAGGAAAGTGACTGTGTTTTGGGTGAGTAGGAGTGTGGGAGCAATGTATTCTATGTGTGGAGCCCCAGCTGTGATTCACCTCCGCTGGGTGAGGGCCAGGATAGCATCGGGACACCTACACCCTCAGCCCACTCTCTCCATAGCTGTGTTGCCCCTCAGGCAGTTAATGCACATAAAAGGAGTAAAAGGAGGATAAGTAGGGGGGGTACACAGGGACGGAAATAAAACATCTCTCTCTGTATCCCTTTACGCTCTGATGAAATGTTCCGGCGTCCGTGGATTGGCACTGCCTGCCTTACACAGAAAGCAATGGGCTGTGTAAGTGAGAATTGCCAAGAATTGAAAAATAAAAAAATGTGTACACAATTCTAAGAACGTTAGTTCTTTGTTTATCAAGACACTTCAACAGGATAAAAGAGAAACATAGCCAATGTCAAGGTTCTCAAAACTTGATGGTTGTCAGCCCTCACACACACACCTTGCACCTTCCTCCCTTTTTAACCTTTCCACGGTAGAAATCGCTGCACTGCATGAATGTGATTCATCTGATGGTGAAAGCTGTGTGGGGATCACGCTGCCAAGGAATTGAACACCCCCAGACCCCCGCATTCCTACACACTCTTAACACCCACCCACCTCCCTCTCTGCCAAAGCTTCTTAAAACAAGTTACGGACCAGGAACTGGAGCGCTTGGCTTCTTTCAACAGCCATTGATTTTGCTTCTTGGAGCCATAGCAAGCAAGCACCCCTAGGGTGCTCTGGCCATTACACCAATGGGGATAAGTCTCACAGTTCATCTGCTCTGTGTCCTTTTACTTCCTCTGAATGAGGCCATGTCAAGGTCCAGAAACAATGAATGGGTCTCTTTCCATCCCTCTGGAAATATCTGCCTTGCACCTTTGCCACAAGGGCCATGCATTTTTGACACGATGCAGCCCACCACAGTGATTCCTGCAGCATAAACAAATCGAATGACAAGACAGCTGCAATAAAGCATGACAGGAACGCCGGTGAACCAGACAGAGAAAGGTGTATTGAAGGGAAGGTAAAGGGCAGCTGTGCTCAAAGGAGAGATACAATTACATTTGTGGAGGCCAAGCCAAGTGGAAATGGAGCTACTGCCTAGCAATTACCGGAGAACATGCAAATTGGGGCCCAACGTGGCAAGCATAAGTGATGGAACTGACATAGAATGGAAATAGGCACGTATAGACAGAGTTGTTTTCGGTAGAACAGCACTGCACAGACCCACGCGCTCAGCAACAATTAAGGGAAGTAATTAGTTTGAGGAGTGAGCTTGAGTTGCCGCGGCATCAATGGCTATCTTCTTGATGAACCTGATGGATTGTAGCGTGTCTGGGACATTACAGAATGACAGACTTAGACGGGCTACTAAGGTAGCAGAGGGTGTATTTAAATGTTGAATTGTGCGTTTATCTTATTTCCCTGTGCTTTTCCTGTCCAATGGTGTCAGCATCCGGCACCTGGCTCTTCACAAAAGGCTAATAAAGAACCCGAGAGTGGCACCAGGGGCAGAAGTGAGTTGCTGATTTCATGTAGCACCATTAACTCCACCGCCAGCAGAAGCCCTCTCCCAGTCCCGTATCAGGTTGAGTTCAGCACAGCACACACACACACACTCCGGTTTCATTTATCATTTCTTTCTGCAGGGAGAAATAAATCACGGGCCGACAAACAGTGCTGAGTGTCCACGCAACAATTGATCCGTCACGTCACGCCAAAGTGCAGTGTCACAGAATTTTAAAGTGTATCATAGGCCGAGACAACGGATGAATTATAGGCCCTGTGCCTTTAATGAATTGTCTTTCCTCAGGGGGTGCGATTATCTTGTAGAGTTCAATGAGTGGTTGTCACCAGATGGGACCCGGGCGCACTGTGGTTTCTGCAAAGCCAGGCCCTCGTGTCTTGGGAAGATAACATTTAGAAGTTCTGCATGCTGTTGTCAGGCAACTGTGGCGCAGTATGCCTGCTGTTTGGGGAAGACAGAGATGATTAATGCTCAGGGAGGCAGTCGTCACCTGAGTGAGAGTTATCCATTGTTGCTTCGCACATCCAGCTGAGTCCCTAGAGTCTCATCAATTAACCAAACGTGAAGAAACAACCGGCAAAATATGGTCCTGTTTCTTGATTCTAGAGCCTCTGACAAGAGATAGGGAAAATAGCCTAATAATAATTTTCCCTGAATCCAACTATATACATATATATATATATATATACAGTATATATATGGTTGTATGCTGTTTAATGAAGCTAAAGGAGGTCGATGCGGAAAGTACAAAACTAACTGCGGTAATGACCCCGCCATTGAAGGTAATAAAGCCGACAGCCCTGATTTAGTGGATCCTTGCCAAACAGATGATTGCCGTCTGGTGAAAGGGAGGATAACAATGGCTGATAAGAAATAATTATGATAATGATAATGTACATTATGCTTGGAGGTTTTGTGTCAGGCACAGATTCAACGGTTCAGTTTTACTCCGGTCCACTTCAACTAGTTGAATGTAAAAGAAGAGGCATGGCTGTGCAAATGCTATGATCACACTTGTTCCAGAGATGATTTAGCTCCGGAAGCTCGTGGTGCGTTTAATTGTGGCGATGAACAAGAAGTGATAATGAAGAAAGCGAGAGCTTTACACATAAGGTGTCAGAACGCCGTCTGGAGGGGAAGAAAATGAAGAATTTGAAAGCTCACTCCTTTTATAACACCTCTATTTTATAACATAGAATAGTGAGGATGCTGCCTCCTCCATACTTTGAGTTCTTTCTTGTTTTGGTGTCTTCAGGAGTCATGCTACTTATCAAACATGAAAAGAAACAACCTGAGTGTTGACCTAGCGCCAAAGCTTTCAACACTATTTTTTTGTCTATCCTTTATATGGAATTCAAAATGTTTTCATTCCATTCAAACATTATGGACAAATGAATGTTCAAAACATCATTAGCCTAATGTGCGAATACATTTCACATTTTGACCTGAGACTTAGAGAAATAATAAAGAAATCTTAGTACATTCATTATTACAGGAAGTAGAGCAGAGGCTGAAGAGGACATTTCATTGAGATTATTGGATCATCTCCAGTCCTGAGGCCTATATTGTCCCAGTGTTGTTGAGCCTTTATTAAATGTGGAGCCGTCACTCGCCGCCACGGACAGATTTTGCCTCCAGAAACACAATTTATTAACATGGCCCTTTTGTAATCTGTTCACAATCCAAATTGATTAATCTCCATTTGACAGGTCGCTGTATTCACCGTAATTAAGTCCAATCATCACATTAATATTCTCTGTGCGTTGCATGGATTCTTATGAACTCGGACCGGTGAGGCTGTCAGTGCTGCCATATCTTATTAGCGCTCCAAGATCACTTAAAAAAAAAGTACACCAGAGAGAGAGGAGAGGTAAGACAATAAGGGGGTTTACTTTTGATCTCACTCTAGAAACTTCCAATGGAATTTAACAAGCGGGCCCATTTTCACAGAACAAAGCTCCTTTTAAATGATGTGTAATGTCGGATTTCGGATTTCCTCATTATCTGGCGAGTGTGGGCTTTCCGACGCCTTGAGTTTACACTAAGTCACTCCCCGCTTCTCTTTGTTCATAATGGCTGCTTTCTGAATCCAACCCATTTTTAAATGGCAAACCATTTGCAAGTCTTTGGTCCTGCCGCTCAGGCACCAGTGTGTCAATAGTGGTCGATAGACATCTAGGAGTATGTCACCAGGGGACTAAAAGCCTGCAGAACTTCCCTGCATCGCCTGTAATGGAAACAGGGGTGACCGGGTCAGCGCGGCCCGAGGAATCTTTACCAAGAACAAAGCCTGGCTTCTCTGTTTCAAATAACTGCACAGTCACACCGAACCAAAGGATCCCGGACTGGCGTTATACTTTTGATGTTTGTTTTAAATAAAGATCGAGAACAAGTGTTCCTCATTAATGACGGTGCAAAATGTCAGGCACTCGGCAGAAGCCCAGGCAGGCAAGGTGACATTTATTCTCGTCGGCTCCGGCTCCATCGGCGTGGTGGCAAAGCTGTCCTTGACACCGTCTCCTCCTTTCCTTTCTTTTTTTTTTGTCGGTCGTTCAATTAACCTTTGCGCAGATTAAAATGTTATCCGCCGCCGTCTGAAAAGTAGAGAGCGGAGAGCTGGTTGTGTGAGCTCCTCACGCAGCAGAGGGCTCGACGCGCCTCCGATGGTAGCCTACTCCACGCTCATGAAGTGAAGACGGCCCCTTTGTTGGTTTTTCTTGGTCAAAGCGTCGAGAGCGGTATAAGCGCTAACAGGTTGCCAGTCTTTTCGCAGAGGCCCGCTGCTTGTCTTGGCACGACTCTGACAAATCGCTGGGGCCAGATTATGGAGCTCAGCTGCCGACGCAAGTCCTCCGCCTGTTGCTGTAGTCCCTCGCCCAGCGCCTGGCTCACACAGCACTCCACCATCCCTCCAGCTTTTTGACATCTTTACAAAGACAAAAAAGGAG
>JAOPUA010000091.1:7846425-7860867 GCA_027122455.1 Trisopterus luscus | reverse complement strand
CCAACCCCCTATGTTTCAGTTTTACTCATAGACCTCTGAAGAGTAAGTCCCGCCTCCTGGGCTGCCGGTTCCCTCAGTCAAACGTCTCTGGGCAATAACCCGGCGCTTTGTGATTGATCGTACTTAGCAGACTCTGTAGGCGGCGAGGAAGTGAACGCAGCGTCACGTTTTGAACCACACACTTATTTCCGTCTAGTTTCGACTTTTCGGTTTTTAGATTTGTGGCGCCGTTAAAAGTAGCATTAATAATACTAGTTTAACGGCGCCGACAATCCAAAATCAATCTTCGCCGCCTACAAGAGTTTGTTATGTATGATCATTCGTTATTTCCCATAGAGGTTTGACCCAGGGAACCAGGGGGCCTCGGAGGAGGCGGGACTTATTCCTCAGAGGTCAGTCGGTGTCGGCGTCGGGGACCCCACTCACTATCTTGGCCTTGAAGATGTCGAGCAGGCCAGACAGGTGGTTGTACTGGCTGGGCACCTTGCGGAGGTGGACCATCTCGAAGTCGGTGCGCACGCCCGGGCCCTGGCACTCCCCGGCGTACAGCCGCCTCCACTTCTGCTGGATCTGCACAAACATTGGCACCTGACTGCGGACACGGGGGCAGAGGAGGGGGGTGGAGGGGGGAGAGGAGGGTGGAGGGATTTAATAAAAGAAAGTATCGTAAGTCCGTGTCAGGATGTTCCGTCAGATACCGTTGAGGTGGTGTAGCAGGTTGTGCTGCTCACCCGCCGCCACCCCCCCTCCGGGCAGGCGCGGATTCGACAGTGACTGCACAGTGCCACCTGGTGGACGCTTGCGGAAGTGCAGCCAATAACCGGTGAGAACCTCGGGATGTTGCGTTCATTTAGTTAACGACGGTCATTTTAACGCGAGAAGAGAGAGACAGCTCACCCATTAATGACACTGCAATGCCACATAGGAGCAGTTTTGTGAACATTACATTCATTGTCTGAGACAGCTAGCGTCCAATGTCATTTAAACCCAATATAATTAGCATATTCATGACTGATATGTATTGTATGTCCCCCGATGCCTTTCTTCCTACAGCAGCAGGGAGAGAAGAAGAAGGGGGGGGGGGAGGGGGGGCAGGTGACCCGAGCTGTTGCCGCCTGCTGCCGGCATTTCAGTTGCTATGGATACTGATTGACCCAATGTGATCCGACGCCACAGCGAGAGTTCTGAACGCCCACCATGTTTCTATTTAAAAAACAAAAGGACGCTTGATGTACAACAACGTGCGGACGCAGAGGAAAAAAATAACATCTGCCGTGCTCACACATTGTTGCGTTTTTTTCTCCCTCACATCAAGTCTACACTGGCATCCTCTTTGTGGACTAACAATAAATAAATGTAGGATTTTGTCTCACTCATTTGAGGAGTTGACTGTGAACCAGGTCACGTGAACCAGGCAGCTGAAGAACAACAGCACAGCAGACAATCCCCACCAGGCCACAGCCGGCAACAAACAAACCCAGTCACCCCACACCTCGCACACGCACACACACACACCAATCAGTGTCTGCAAATTAATAAATGTAGAAGTAATCCATCCCTGGGATGTTACCATGGATACACGTGGCTGGCGAGACGTGCTGATGTGCATAAGCTGTCCAAAAGATTGCACAGTAACTTGGCAGCGATTACAAAGCAGCACAATGACGCTGTGAAGCAATTCTCTTCTCCATTGTCATTACACCTGTAGTGAGATGTCTCATGTCAGTAACGTCTGGCAAATTATTCAGAGGACGGGAAAGTTGCTATCTGACAAATGACAGTTCATTGAAATTAGCAACACTCCCCATTTATCTGCGTGTGCTCTATTGACGCCAAACAATTTCTACCCTTCATTTGAATTGTTTATGATAATATGATGGCATCTTTGTTTGGCATCTACTCACAGTCCAAATTTGGCAAACAATTTGAAGAGATGCCTTCATTTTTAGCATTTAAACTAAATATTGGCTTACCATTTATTCTGAGACAGACGACCATAAAGCACGGCGTACCATTTTCAAGTAAAATAAAGATTCCAAAATATGTATCTTGATATAGAAAACGACATGGTATAGGTACGGAAGTATTTTAACCTGCAAGCTAACCGTTCACTAGATGACGGTCTACTAAAACACCCATACTACAGACTCTCTTTTTGGAGCAGTGGCAGTGAAGGGGCGTGGTGGGGTTCCACCAAGGACTGCTGGTTGCCAGTTGGGAACTACCAATAAATTACCTGAAGTTTGTAAAACAATATTTCTGGTCTCATTTTTTATTATTTTTTTTAAATACAAAAAACAACTTTTAGAGTTTTAACTCAGTGATGGGTAAATCAACATGAAGCTAGTGTAGGATCATGGTAGGATGTGATCTCGTCAATCACCCACACGTTTTTCCACCGGCTCGCCGCGATCCCACCGAATCCGTCATTTTGTCTCACAACAGCAGAAGAAGTTCATTCATTTCTCATTGAATTGTCAGCGCATGTAGCGCATGCATTGGATATTCATGAAATACCCCCTCATTCATCTCTGTAATTGGTGGCCAGCTGAGCACAGCCAACCAAAGTGCAAGGAGAGAGACTGGGAACCAAGAATTTGTTCCTCCACAATGTTGGAAAACAAATGTGATGACAAATGCATTTGCTTGCATTATGGCAACGCAGCCACAAATTAATCAGCACATTTTAAAATAGTACAAACTAAAGGCTTAACTGTGTGCTGCTTTACATCTGTCATCAGGGCTCAGTCAAGGCTCATCTCTGTATTGCTTTGCTTTTGTGTGCTAACCGATTGATGCGCAACGCATACTATTCCATGGAAATTGCACATTGGAATAGTAGAAATAGTATAGAATAGTATGTCTCTTCTGTGGTTTAGTGTATGTACTTTGCACACCAATGCAGTGGCATGCCCATTCCAACATCGACATGACTTTTCACAGCCAAAAACTCATTACCTATAAAACGTCTTCCTTCTGGAATGTAACCGCAGTTATCTCACAAGGAATCTGATTGAACATCTACCGTCTCCGTTATGTGACCGTCTACATTGTGCTTCACACACCATATGCAGAGAAGATTGATCAATAACGCAACCCTGATTTAAACCCCCGTCCAATCACACATCAGACCTAGATCAAACTTACCTGTTAAACCTCAAAGCTAAAAATGAAAAGCTAACGGACCTTTCTCAAACCTAATAACCAAACATTATTTAATTTCCGATATGATAATCTTATAACAAAAAACTACTTCATAAAAAAATATTTCTATTTTTATCCAAGCTCAAAGTCCTCTTCTAATACCTTAAAATTACCATTTATAATTATACCTAAATCATATTTAGTTCACCCATGCATTTTAGTTTCAAATATTTTAAATGATGTCTTCTTCGGAAGAAAATAAGCAGAAGGATATAAATCCAGTGTTCTTCTCACTAAATCAAATAACCAGTCATGGCACCGTGACATTAAATGCAATCAGTGGGAGGGAGCGCATGTTAAATACCTAAACATGCATGCAGCACCACGTTAAATTGCTATCAGATGATGAGCAAACGGAGCGTCCTCTGTACTATCATGGTTTTGATACCACCGTCACGTGGTGTGCCATAGTTTCCATTTTGCTCCTCTCCTCCTTAGTGTGACTCGCAGGCTCCCCCATCTGGTATGGATTGCCATTAAACGCACACAGCCCGAGCTACAGCGACGTATGAAGACATTTGCTCGCATTAGGACCACCATTAAGAGCCACAGGTTACCCAAAGGGTGAAGTACATACCGACAGCATACTTTACACAAGAGCATTACAGCATGAAGTAATAATATGCATTTGTATTTTGTTTTGTTTTGTTGACACTCAAAAATTAAATAAGAACGTTGCGAAATATCGATAAAAGGTCAACTTAAGACATTTAATGTATACAGAGTAAGGAGCAAAAAGGGGGACAGAGAGTACAGTATAAATTACTTTTTAATTTAAAACTCAAATTTTAAATTGAAATGGGACTCACCAGCCGCTGTTGGCCAGAGATATGGAGACGGAGCTGAGCAGTAAGTTGCACTTGGACTCGCTGGTGATGGCTTCACAGTTGGTCCCCGGTGAGATGACCAAGAACTCTCGCATGCCATACCTGTCAGAGCAGACCAGGGAAATCAAACTCAACGCCCCAGAGCACAGCTTTGTTATTTCCCCTAATTCCATTCTCTCCGTTTTAATTAGTATCTTTTTTTTTTTGCTGTGAGACGGCTAAATATCCCATCTGGGATTAAAGCTAGGATAGGCAATTTGGAGATACCAGCCTGAGTAAACTAGATTTTGAAAGTATCCAACCCAAAAAACCCACCTCTCTCTCTTCAGGACCCCCTCCCTGGCTAGCTCAAGTAATAGGTCTGCCTAGCCTCGTGGAAGACACTGGTCATGTTCAGTGAGTGCACAGTGAGCGCACAGGCAGTGCGAGTGTGCAAAGGTAGCTGGATAGGTATGATGAAAGAGAGGTAGGCGATGCAATGATTTCAATCAGGGTGAATTAATTTATTGGACGGGATAATAAAGGTTTGTGACAACCTCTTTTTTTTGTGATAGCATTTGATATATTTGTTTACTGTTGGAAAGTTAAGGATTTCTACAAATATGGCAAAAGATGCTTTTAAAATAAAATGCCAACCCTAGTTTTAACAAGGTGTAATTTTATCATGTAGTAGTATCAGCATTTGTAGATAAGTGGTTCTATCTTTTATATACTCGTAGAGAGTTTGTTGGAACGGCCAAGTTGCCTTGGGAAATTCTTGCCAAAATGTATAAGATCATCTTCTGGGCATGTTGCATTCGTCATGTTAATGTCTAACATTTACCGTGTTCACATTTTGGTATTCTTAACTGTGTGTGAAAAGGGGGGCACTCACCATCGCACCAAACAGTGCGCCCTCGGAGGAAAATCATTGTTCATACACAGGAGGTCCTGCATAGCCAAGGGAAATGCATCTAGAGACACAGAGCAGATCAGTTCAGAGGGAATGAGACTCGGTCAAGGTGGTCAAGGCACTGCAATCAAATAAACGCAGGGCACGGGCAAGAAAAGCTCACAAAATTATTAGCGTCATAGATTTTGGAAGTTCAATTTAATACAATTTAACTGTGAACTAACTCACTCAAATAAATATAATCTATAATTACATAACAGAATCGTTTTCTGGATATAAATGTTTTCAACTGTGACCTATTTACCCATATTAAGTGCAACAAATACCATAGTATACATATCAATGTGGTTTATTCTGATATTTGCCATATCGCTACGGTAGAAGGAAAACGAAATGACTACTGCACCTTCCTCGGGTTCCTCCTTCAGGTCACTCTTGTCTGATTCCTGCTTCAAGTAGTGGTGGGTTATAGAGAACTTGAAGTCTGCGAAGTTGATCTCCTGTGATTTTTCCTCCCAGGTGCCACTGGTGTATTCACCCTGATAATAATGAATAAGTTAGTCCTTTAGGTAAGTAACTTTGGCATTGTTAAGCCACCACGACTTCGCCTTAGCTGCATCAACAGCCTGGTTGTACATTCATTCCCAAAAACAGGACACCCTGTCCTGGATTATTCCATCTATACCACTGTTATCAACAATGATTAAATACCTCATCATTAACATTATTGATTTTTTATCTACTTAATGAGCTGATATTTTCATAATAATAATAGGTCTTCACAATGCTTTGGCATTTTGATTTTGTGTCGTCACGGTAACATATGGTTGGATGTTGTATTTGACCGTTGTTTTTATTGTTGGATTTGTAGCACAATCATTGGACGTCTTTAAAGGCAGGTGTCTCGTTATTGAAAAACCAGACACCCTTGGAAAGTAATTGACAAATCAGGTTCAAGTGATCATCAATGCTATATAGAGAAGATAAATATATATAGGTAAAAAGAGGAATCAAAATATGTCTCGTCAGTGGTCTTACTTTGGGGAAAAGTTAAGGGCCAGTAAAAACGTGGGTTTACCTTCTCTGGAGAAGCCCTTCCAGCAGAGCTGCCAATGAGCTTCCAGTCATTTAACACTTCCTCAACTCTTGACACAAACCTGCCGAGGGACAAAATCTGTTTTAGTTCTGCTTTCAATCAGAGCATAAACTGCAGGTTCAGAAACGATCAGCGAAACATGTACCAGAAAAATGTACGCAAAGCATACCACGCAAACATCCATCCTATAGATGTATTCAACTAGTATGTGAGTCAAGATGAATCATGAATAATTGTTTAAATTAAATTAATTTAACGAGTTTCAAATAATCTATCATGTTGTCTACTGTGCTTTCATATACATCTATTCTAGCTATACTCTAGCTTCATACATGTCACTTGCAATAACCACAAGTACTCTATGGAGACAGAATCTAACGTACGCTCATGGCTCACTGCATGTACATATATAATTATGAAAGAGGCAATGGATGTGATGCTTTCCATTGCATTCATATTAGGACATGAAGAATATTGTTTTCCTGAAAAGTTCAGTCATATAGCGCAAGGCTGAACATAGAAAAATGCAATACTTCATCAGATTATTGTGCAAGCAAGTTATAACCCTTGCACTTTCAACCATGTTTTCCGCTTGGTTATCCGCATGGTTCTCATGAAGTGGAACATTAGGTCACACACAACACTCAAAACCACATTTTATTATTATCATTATTATCAATGACGAGTATTGTTTAAGAACGTAGCTAGACGCATCATTAGATAAGTGGAGCCACAGCTAGCTAGCTCTCTGCTGACAGCACCTTTCCCATTCGGACGCGGTGGTGAAGTCCGTGATCTCAAACACCTCCGTCTCGGGCTGCGGGGAAGACATTATTGTCACTTCGGTCGTTTTTGCGCATGGGATCATATTGCTGACATGGTAGAAATACATGAGGTAAAGAACTCACATCACTGTCGGCTGCCATCGTGAATTCCCCTTGTTTACCTTTTTTGTGTCATATGTTTCGTTGCATTATGGGAGTGCAGTGACGTCAGCACGGAGCCGAAACAGCTCGTGCCTGACGTGGAGCCTCAGAGCCTGCAGGGGTCAGCAAGCATCACGGACGTCAAGCAAGAACAGCAACAGGTCCACGTCATGGATGTTAAGCAAGAACAGCCACAGGCCGCCCGTTGGGAGGAAAATCATGAAAATACTAATCAATAGCATTTTAACGTGATTCTGCATCGTGCATGTTCAGGCATGTTTTTGCGCTGCCTCACTGATTGCATTTAATGCTACAGTGCCATGACAAGATATTGATTTAGAGAGAGGAACACTGGATTTATATTCTTCTGGTTATATTATTCAGAAGAAGAAAAAGTCCTAATTGAAAATATTTGAAACTAAAATTCATGAGTGCATTTGACATGCATTGTAGGACCTACCTAAAGTTAATTAGGTATAAAATAATAAAATAAATTATCTTTTTAAGGTATTCGATGAAGATCGTAGAGCTTGGGCATAAAAAGATATAAGTTTATGAAGATTATGATTCATGGCAAAATGAACACCTGTTACATTAATGTTTTGCATGCACTGCAGTGTGAAGTGATATAGTAAACCATCGTACGACAGTACAACTCATTCAGGGGTAGGCCTACAGACAGACTGTCCCACTGACTGGATAGAAGGGGCTGCCAATGCTCTACCATTTTTGTAGTGATCCTGTTATCCCAAATGGTACGTTTAATTGTGCAGGGGTTGTTGTAGCCATGTCAGGTCTTTTCACTGACCATTGTCGCTAACAAGACCCCGGCACTACATGGTAAACAAATAAAACAGGCTGTGTGACCAGCACTCGTAAAAATCTTCCTTTTGATGATTCCCTTCTTCATTTCTAGTTTGAGGAGACAGTAGCCTAACGGTCTAAAGAAGGACGTCTAATCCACAGGCCAACATAGGCTACAGCAAAAAAGATTTGTATTGTTTTGTAATATTCATTTACACATGAAATATATATCATCCAAAAAGTTTGTGATACATTCACAACGTGCGCAATGTGAATGTAAATTTGTCTGCAAACAAACCTGTTCCCAAATAAGTTAGTCTAAAGTGACCACCAGAGGTCCCCATATGTCACCAAATTATTGTACACCGTTTCAAAATAACTACTAACCATTCACTTCTATGAAATGGAAGATGTTTCTAAAGTAAATAATCAAAGGAATGATGTTGCTAACATAAATTAAAATACTGCTGTGGTGCACCCAGTGTGCTGGTCAATTGGTCCTATTGGTCACGTATTCTGCACAATAACCATGCTCACTTCTGCCGCTCCGCCTGTGGATGCCGTCCCTCTTCATCTAGGCCTACCCATCGGTTTTCCTCTTGACGGACTGCTTGCTCTTTCTGTCCCTTTCCCTTTCCCTGTCCGTCCCTCTAGTTTTCTCCAGTGTTGGGGCTTGCCATAGACATCATATAAGTAGACGCAGCATTGGCTGCTGTGACGCGAGAAATGGCCGCCATGTTGGAGTGGTGATGAAGAGCCGGCGAGCAGCATGAACTGATAACTGACAGGTAGAAAACAAGGATGCTGGGCTGGTGTTCAGCGTTTTCCTGCTCGAATGAGTGTCGACAATAGGAATCAGGGGATTACTTTTCAGTAAGATTTACATTAACGTATTCTATTATCAAACAAACGTATCCTTTTATATATTTTAGGTTATTATGTATTATGCAGAATGTTTCTTCATTTCAGTTGGTAAAGGGTAGGGCTACGTCTACCTCCAGAATATTCAAATATTAACATTGTTGGGTAAGACAGACATTTGGTTTTATTCTGAATCCAGTGAAAAAAACTGGTGGTTTTATGATATAAAAACTTTCAGGTGTGTATATATGTTTATGTTTAAGTATTTGGCAGACGCTTTTATCCAAAGCGACATACATTAAAAATACAAACAATCACTGTAAACATTATAATAATTTAAGGGAAGAATGTAATACAAAATATCAATACAAAGTGTCAAGACAGAATAAACTCTGCTGCTGCAGCAACAGAGATACAGTCTATAGGTCCCTAAGATATATAGATATCTAATGTATAATGTATTCATACATTGTTTATGTAGGATATATGTATATATAACCTAATCATATTGTTTCTTCAACTTAAAAATAGCTGACCGTTTATATTCACAGTTAATTTCTCCTGCCAAATGAATTACACTGAGTGGAGCGGATCACCACTCCAAGATGGCGGCCCAGCGTCTTGTCAGCGCCAGTAGGCAGTAGCGGTCGATGCTGCGTCTACTTATATGATGTCTACGGGGCTTGCCCCCTGTACTGCTGAACGTCTGCGGTACCTTTAAGGACGGTGACGTAAGCATTTGCTGGCTCGTGATAGGCTTATTGAGTTCCGCTTGCCGGACTTGAGTGAACAGCATGGCGGAGGAACTGTGGAATAAAATAAACATTCCTTTTCCAAGTGCTGCTTCTTCTGTAAAAATAAATTCAAGAATCTTAGAAGGTATTTAACTTTTTCTGAATAATGTATGAATCTAACAGAATTTGAAAATGTAAACAGCAGTTACACGTGTGCATTTTGTTACCCACGAGGCTATGACCTGTGGAACTAACCTGTAGTAGTGTGTGACATTTGTTTTTGTTTCGTTGTTTAATTTGAAAATGCTTTTTCATCATTGCATTTGTAGATGCAAATATTATATTTATGCTGACGAGAAACGACGCGGTCCTGGGTTTGCTCAGAAGCCACATTCTTCAAACGGAGATAAGGGTTCTCTATGAGCTGCTGTTCACTTGTAAGAACAACCATGGGACCAACTTGACGTTTCGGGCTTTAAAGCAGGTAGGACTGTGTTTCGACACTTGAAATTAATGTATACTTCGGATTTGACACGTAAAAAGATAACTGCATTAGTTTTCTCCCAAAGGTGGAACAGTCCATAAACAGACTGAAGGAGATGAAGCTTGATGCCGCCCTACTAAATCTTGCAGACTGTTGTGCAGGCAGGTTTAAAAGGTATTTGGTCAGTGTGATCGATGAGTGTAGAAGTATCTTCAGACTTGACAACAGTGAAGCCATGTAGTCACCCCTCATCCTGATCAGCTGTAATGTTATTTGTGCAGAACATACTGGAAATACCTTTTGTGTGTTTTTTTGTAGGAAGGTCTACTGGTCAGAGGCTGCGTGTGATAGCTCATGTCCCAGTCAGCCCATGCTGGAGTGGGTCTCTCTCAAGGTCCTGGGAGCTGCCCGGCTTTTGATGTGCCTGATGGATTACTGCAGCAGATCATTCACGTATCCTTATGGGCTGTGGGGTATATGCATTTTTACCTGAACTATACTGGAATCCCAAAGGTCTTGTGAAGGTTTCTGCCTTAACTGCTATCTTCTATCACTGATAGCCGTGCAAGGCAGCAGCTTAAACAGGACGAGTTTATAGTCCTAAGTGTGGTAATCACCAGCATGGTCAGTCGTCTATGGTGAGTGCATCAACATTTTATCTATTTGTATTTATTTGTAATAATAGCATAATTATACGTTATTTAATGGTCCTCTAACTCTGGCCCCACAACAGGGTGTATTTCAGGGCCATTGTCGTTGCCCTGGTTCCACTTTATGGACAGATTCAGATTCTGCTTGCGACGGTGTCCCAGGCACAGCCCATGCCCTTCCTCACTGGCTGCCACCTGCCCACGGACCTGACAGAGTTCATTGGGCCATCATGGTCCTCAATGCTAACCATGGGCTTCAATGCGGCTTGGCTCTCCAATACGCTCGCTCCCTCAAACGCCATCAACCCCCCCCCTGACAAGAATAGTGACGATATGGGCGTGGCACTCCAAAGAGGTGGTTGGATTA
Organism: Trisopterus luscus; assembly: GCA_027122455.1. Taxonomy (NCBI): domain Eukaryota; kingdom Metazoa; phylum Chordata; class Actinopteri; order Gadiformes; family Gadidae; genus Trisopterus; species Trisopterus luscus. Next base: position 7,850,022 of record JAOPUA010000091.1, on the reverse strand, counting down.
CATGTTCTGCTTTATTCAGAATAGTCCTAGTATTCCTCGTGTCCATCTTAAAACATGTAGAGGTGCTGTTATCGAAGTGTCATTTGTTAGAAATGGCCCAATCATCGGTCTGCTATTTAAATGCGGTACCTACAGCACCTTTTTAATAAATAGCTAGCATAATGAAACTATGTGGAGAAGGGCATAGAAACCAAATAAAAGTGTGAATTGTCCCTGAACGTAGGAATGTTTCCATTTGAATCGCAATGAATTTTTCATGTTTACTTTATAGTTCATTTCGAAGACGGTGATCAAAATCGTTCCATTAAGATCTTCAAGAATGTTAGACAGGTATGTCAGCTAAACTGCCGTCCACATGTGATTTTGGAAATTACTAAAAGGAAAATAAGGATATATTTTTTTATACTGCTGTTTGTATTGGTTGGTCCCGTACAGGTGCCCATGTCATCTTCCTTTTCGCAGAAGAGTGAGCAGGGAGAACAGGAAGGGGTTTTCCTTGCACAGGTCCAATCAGCTACTACTTGTAAAGATTTGGCAACCCACCTGAAGGAGATGATCGCATGGTGTGGGTCTCAGAATCGGAAATGGGAGAAAAAACATTTCTCTTTCCTGCATCTTAAGTGCAGAAGGTTGGAGCGCCTTGAATTAGCTGGAAACAGGTGAGAAGGCGATGACTAGAGTCCATGCATTAATGAACGCACTTAATGCATGTTGTATTTATTCATTGCACTTAATTGTGTACCATGTGCTTAATTGTGTTGTGCATGCATGCTGTGTAGCATGTACTTAATTGTGTTGTGCATACATGCTGTGTAGCATGTACTTAATTGTGTAGTATCTGCAGTAGCTAGCTATCACTGCTGTATACGGGGAATGGGTTTTAGCCTGGCGATTGTTAGTACTTGCACTTGGTTCTATGAACATGTTTACTGTACCGACGGCGATATATTGTTTCACTTCTTATGACAAATGTACGATGTGTAAATATTTTGTCATTATCTCTTGTGTCATGGATATTGTGTGACAACCTATTTTAGTTTGCAGGGGAAGTTGCGCCGTCTCAAAGGGGAGGTCTGCTGGGTTCTATCCCCCTCGGACCCGCTCCCTGTGTCCTGCCACTCACTCAGCACCCTATGGAGAAGGAGCCATCCCAAGACCCGCTTCCAGCCGCTCAGATCTCATTTACGGACCACAGGAGCTCGAGTCAAGGTTGGTGCCCAGAGGAAACCTCAGCTGGTGAGACGACGACCAAAGCAGGGAAGAAGGACTTGCAACACATCCAGCATGTCTGCCTCCAGTGGCCAAGATGAAATAGATGATATATTTTCATCGTTGGATTTTTGATGGATTTTTGGGATGACAAACTATGTATATATTTTTTGTGTGGTAAAAGGAGACCTCATCTATATATTTCAAAACCAAATGGACTCCAACAGCTTGCTTTTAACCACACTTTTAGAACTCTTTAAGGATATTAAGCAAGCTTACTATGTACCTGCTGCCCGGATGATTCCAGGCTGGAATTAATGGTTAATGTGGTTGAAGACCATTTGGACTAGATATGCTTATTTTGTACTCTTTCTGGATAAAGTGTCTCCAACAAGGCATCTCCAAAACAGATTACCTCTTAAAAGAAGAATTTTAGTGACAATGGTAGAAGATGATTGCATAAAAAATAAATAAAAGGTTTCCAGCCAATAATTTATTAGAGCCTGGATCTCAAGTTGACTGACCCTGATCAGTCCACATGAATGTATTATTTTATGGTAATAAAGCAAAAAATGGTTGTTTGTTCAGCACTTTCAAACACTTCAGTGTTTGAAAGGTAATGGTTATGAGGAGAATATCACGAAAAGTATTATCCCAAATCAATGACAGACAGGCACACCAGTAATTCGATGAGAGTTGTCTGCTTTTATTTATATGCACCTTGGGAGTCTGGTTTCAAGGAGTTGGATGTATTTGAAGATTCCTTTATTATTGACTGCTATGTCAAAATGTAACTTTTAAACAGCCTGTAAAGACATTTTGCAGGTGATCCTTCATGAAATATATTCAAAGATATACATCTGTACAATAATGTGATCTGAAAATAAATGTATTGTCTACCCAAAAGTATATAATTTATATAATGTACTCAGGATCCAGTGAGATATACATACAAAATTGCTATATTAAATAGTTTGACATAACCTTTGGATCATCATGGCATTGTGTCTGACTACACACCTATTGTTATTTTTTAGGGTCTTGGGGATCAGTTTCATGACCCTTTCTCAACCAGATAATTCATGGTAATTTGTATTAAAAGTACAATGGTATATTAAACGTGACCTGTATTATGGTAGACTCATTGAAAGCTTTTGCCAATGTACTGTTTTGGTCGAATCAGCCATAGATTTCATAAAATGTCTATTGCTATAAAGTAAAACAATACATAATCAGTATTAATTGTTCCAGGTTTAAAGTCAAGAAAACTAGTAAGAAATCTAATTTTAAGTAATATATATTTGTTTGCCATTGGCCTATCGGAATGGTGTATGTTCTGACATCACATCCGGTCCGATGTCTTCCTGGTGGCAGCACGTCCGGAAGGTGGGGTCTTCGTTGTAGCGGTTTGTTACCGTTTGGAAGTCGGCATACATTGAACTCGTTGTCTTCTACCAAATGCAGTCTCCTGGATAGTATCAAGCAAAAGCAACAATTAAATTCATCTTCCGGTAAGATTTAAAAACATTTCATTTGAGTGAAATACATGTGTTCATAAATACAAATGTATAATGGGCAAGGGTCCCTTAATAAAGGAACCGCGACCCTCTGTGGATAATGATGACACCGATATGGGAGGAGAGTATTATTGTGTTCCCTTATTCCCCACGTCCTTTCTCAACATGCTTGTTGTGAGTGTAGGGTTAAAGGGGTCTGAGGTTGAAATGAATATGCCAAGCTCACCTCGCCCTCCTGATCATCGCCCTGACGCCGTGAGGCGGGCGGCTGCATGAGACCACTGGTCCGCGGGTCCACGGTGCACAGCGGTCCGTGTGGTCCGGTGGTCCGCGGTGACCAGGGCTCCTTCGTGGTTCCCACGATTGCAACTTACTTTGTTCAGTGGTTTGGCCGTTTGAGTTGTTTGTTGATGAACCATGTTGAAACAGCGGCGGGGCAGATGGACAATAGCGCCGTCTGATGGGAGTCGCGGTGACGGGTAGTCCGCGGTGCCGTAGCGAGGTTTCCATCAGACATGCAAATATCATTAATTCAGGTGTTTACTTTAGACCTGGGGACCGTTTTTCCTTGAGGCTATGACACGCCCAATGTTATTTGCCTGTAGCTGAATCTTAGCCAGTCAGCACAAAGTACATGTTTTCACAACAGTTGGCTCTGGTTAACCCGTCTTATTATGCGTCCTTGGCGCGCCTCTACAATACTGTCAACACAAGGGTATCCAATAAATAGACGGTGACGAGTTCTTCAAACCTGTAGCGTAAGGTCATCAATCAATAGTATTTGTAAAAGCTTTCAATCACACACACACACACACACACACACACACACACACACACACACACACACACACACACACACACACACACACAC
>JAOPUA010000091.1:7754079-7764183 GCA_027122455.1 Trisopterus luscus | reverse complement strand
CCCCCCCCCCCCCCCCCCCCCCCCGGGGCGGCCTGGTAGTTTGTGTCTGCCACGCGATGAAGGGAATAGCAGCGGGTGTCTGGAGTCCAGGCTCAGCAGGCAGCCCAGAGTTAACAGGACCATTCCTCCAAAGCTCATGTCACCATGGAGATTAATCGGCACAGGCCTCGACAGAGCATTGCCGATTGGCTCCGTCTCAAAACACAGAGGCTTTTATCTCATTGGCTCAGACGCTGCCTCGGGTTGTTGGAGAGACAGAGGTCTTCAGCATCCCTGAAGTCCAACTTAATAACCGACAGCCCTTGCACAAGTCCACTTTGTCTTTGGTCCCTTCTAGTGTTTGTGTATGTTCACAAAGAGGTTTGTGTTCTTTTGGCTCGTCCTCATTCTGCTAAAGGCAAGGGAAGGCAACTTTATTTATGTAGCACTTCTCATACACGAGGCAGACTCGAAGTGCTTCACATAGAAACATTGTCATACAATAAAATAAAAATAGTAGATAAGCAAAAGAAAACATAGGCAAAGTTAAAAAATAATGATTAATAAAATAAAAATATAGAAAATAAAGGCAAAGTTAAAAAAGCATTTTAAATAGTGCAATGTATTCAAAAACTGCCTCTGGTATCTCTCTGTGTCAGATCAACAGTCTCTCTGGTATCAGATCAACAGTCTCTCTGGTATCAGATCAACAGTCTCTCTGGTATCAGATCAACAGTATCTCTGGTATCAGATCATGTATCTCTCTGGTCACATTCATTCAGCGTTTATTCAGTGATTTAGCAGAAAGCTAAAGCAAACATAAGTCAATGGTTTTTGTATATTCTAGGCCCAAGCACTGTTTCATTTCTAATTTCTATCTTATATCTTAGATACATGTCACCTGCCAACTTCTGGGAAAGCAGAAGTTCACATGCTTTTGCCAGAAATGTTTGGTGTTTTAACATGTGACTTATAAATGTCCCTCTTGTGTTCTATAAGGCAGTAATTAGAAAAGTTGACCCCAGTCTCCAAGCGTGTGTCTGTTTCATTGCACAATTCCCTCTCATTTCACTGAACTGTTGAAATCCTGATTGGTATATAGAACTGTATTTGCAGATAAAGCATGAAAAACTAGTTGTTTTGTTTTAATGTGTTTCTTGTATCAGAGGAGTGTGCTGTAAAATTCAAGCTGCACACTTTTATCGCTAACAAACCGTGTTCAAATAATGAATCAGGATGTTTCCCTTCAGCTCTCAAAGTTTTTGAATTTAGTGTATACTGCATATTTAATTAAGGTTACTTTTCAATGTTTCTAGATTTCATGCTACAATTCGTCAGAAGTTCAGCTCTTATCTACTCTCATCTCTCACACACCAATTTGCTTCTGTCTCATGCACATGAACACTGATTTCTGTAATGAATAAATGTGACTTCTATCTTTATTAGAGCCGTGCGGCCAACCATCACGTTCCACAGTGCTTTTCTCGTTGTGAATTTGAAATGCCAGATGTAAATTGCCAATGTTCTCATCACTTGACTTGACATATCTTATCTAATCTCTTCTCATGACTGCTCCCCATCCAGGATTTAGGTTCTAATCTGTTGTAATTACTAGCGATAGCAGAAGCCTGTCATTGAATTCTTGCAGCTTACTATCTTCACAAAGAGATGAGGACGCAATAAATCAAAAGCTTTCATACGCAGAATCCCCCCGTCAAATAGTTATCCGTCCATGACTATTCCTCGCTGGCTACTGGATAAAGCTATTGACCCGGATCAACCTCCAAACACCTAACCACCACCACCTGACTACATAGTGATGGGTGGTCATAGACCAATTAATGCATCATTTTCTGATTCGGATCTCCGATGCAGCAAGTCCTTCGATGCTGTAGAAGAACTACTGGATGAAGACGGCACAGAGCCTGGCCCCTGAAAACAAAAAAAAGAATGGTTGTGGTATGTGAAGCGAAAGAAAGTGTAAAGCCCCATTCACCCAGATTCCTGCACGTCTGCGATCAGGCCACATCGCAATATTAACCTTGAATAAAATTTTCAAGATGATTAACTAATTTCAAAAGATTAAAGAAAACAAGGAAAAAAAGAGAATGCAATTAACTCGTGGAATCGAGAACATGAAAAGTATTAGTGTCGATTTCTCCAATAACACGAGACGATGGCTATATTTTCTCTCTTCTTTTAGCATGGGATGGTAGCCACGGCAACGCTTTGGGCAGTGTTGACCTCTGAACTGTGGCTATGGCACTCCTCTGGTCAGTGACAAGATAACGGCACACTCAAAATTGAAATGTCAGCCCTCTCCATCAGATCCAGACAATAAACGTAATGGGAACCGGGTAACCATGGCCGTTAAATGTTCATTAACAGAGCGTGCTAAAAATCTTTAGGAGGCGACACAAAATGAGGATGAACGGGTCGGGGGGGGGGGGGGTTGTTGCTGATGAGAATCACCTTAATGGAACCTTATTGATATCGGACCTGCGATGAAAAGCCATCAACCTCCCCATTTGATCAAGACGACGCTGGATGAGAAATGAGGTCGCGTGCGAGCAGGGTCATTGGGAGGGCATAGACTTGAATCTCACATCCCAGAAGACATTCCCCGTAATCGGGTCCAAGTGATTTTCGAAGATCACAGCTCAATCAGGGGACTGCACTCATCAGTAATGGCAGCAACAGTCCTCCGTACCAGAGAAAGGCCTTGGCATTTTCACATTCCGCGGTCTCGAGTGTTGTGGGGTGGAGGTGGTTTAGTGGTTTTCAGGGTGATCCAAAGACATGGCTATCCTCGGGGAACCGCCATTGATCCAGTCCACAATTTCCACACAAAGCTGTATACATTTTTCTCTCCAAATAATAAAACTGGTGGAAAAAGAAAGGGTCTGATTGGTGGTTCAGCACAGGGTACTCGGAAGAAGACTCTATTTTCTATTCAGCCTCCCCTTGGGCCATGTCATAAATGTCAGCATATGCAAAGAAGGATGGCTCATTGCCTTGCTGAAAATTGCTGATGTTGGACTGAGCATGTATTACTTTACAGCCCTCGCAGCTGGTTTAGCTGTTAGGTCAACTGGTGTGCTGTATGTACCTTTTTAATAACAAAGGGAGCACTAGATATGTCAAGGGATATTGGGTAAAAGTGTGGACTAAATAATCACATGCATGTTTAGATATAGTGATCATGGCAATGTTTGTGAGCATGCCTATTCTATTTTGGTTCTCAAATATATGGGCCATTGTTTGGCTCACATGTCAAACAGTATTTCCTATTTAAACATTCAAGTGTTTTTTTTGTTCGACTTACTTTTAAAGTAAATTTATCCAAATAAAAAAAAGAGGATAATTTTGATTACTTTGTGAATGCATTAAAAAAAGAACATGCCATGTGTGCGTGATTGCTCCGGGGTGTGACTTGGAACAGGCACATGAAGAATAAATAAAATCCCTCCATGTCCTCCCCTCGGGATGAGCACAGCCATCATGGCAAGAGAGCCAAGGGCATAAGAAATTCAAGGATTTCCTTGGATCAAAGCCCCAAGGGAATGACTCACAGACAGGTATATTCTGGATGACCTTGTGAATCACGCTAAGTTATTCAGAGGTTTCCATGGAACCAGCCAAGAGAATGACATTAACATCTGTTGTGTCAAGGCTTACAGCTTGGCACATAATGCTCTGTAAGATTTTCTCGCATGAGATGGATTCAAGTCAGATAATCGTGTAGTGTGATTGAAGAGGTCACAGAGAACAAAAAGGTAAACTTATCACTAGGTCTACCGGCACCCATATCACAGGCAGAATGATAGCTGAAAACATACATGATACCAGTGGAAAAGATGCACGTTTAAAGACAAGGTGCAATGCATTTCTTATTTCCATAGTATGATTCATTTCCAAATAAAATGGATAATAATAGTTTTAAAAACTAAAAATGATTTTGATTTTTGCCATACTTAGGTGACTAGGTCAAATATATGCATATGTATAAATAAGGGGACAAAGCCTGCTTTCATTTTATGCAATATATAACATTGTTTGCAGCATATAATTTTATTTTGACTGTTTGTGAAAATGCTTACCCTTTGGAGAACACGTCTCATAAGTATTTATATTCTGAGTATCAGGTTGCTGATAAATTGCGAAGGCAAAAGGCCAGGATACAGTGTGATCAGTAGAAGTACAAAATACATCAAAACAAAGGAATGATGGATCCTCTACTGAGTTGACGTGTTGGAAAACTTCAGTGGGATAAAAATCAGACAAGCCTGCCTATTACACATAATCTAGGCGGATCAAAACATCACGTCCAACTCTTCTTGTCGGAAGAAATTAAATGGCATATTTGGCATTTGTAGACGCTTCCTTATTGATTAGCAGGTTAGGTAATTGTCTGGTCGTCCCAAATATGCGTTCTGATATCATCAGCTGTCTCTTTTAATTGGAATTTCTCCGTACAACGACAACTCAATAGTTTTGAAGCAAGACACTGTTGCAAGAGAGATGCTCTCTCGTTTACCAAATTGTAATTCTCAGGAGCACAGAAATGGTTCCAAGTATGTTAATGGTATATTTTTAGCATTATTTGTTAAATCTACATTCTACAAGGTTTCTCTACCCATTACCTTTGAATACAGCGACTCAGCCTCAGAACACATTTTGTTAATGTTGTTGTTAATGAATTCCCACCTTTTTTTGTATACAAGGCCCAAAGCAAATGAACAGCATAATAACTAGCTGCAGCTACATATTCTGGATCGAAGTAACCAGCGTTCTTTGTCCAGCATTCTTTTCCTGGATACAAGGCTTGGCGGCTGGCCAATGGAGGGCACTAGGCATCGCCCTCCCTGGTGGAACGTTTGTTTTAACACAAATATTTAATAAAACAAAATTACTTATTTCAGTTTGTGGGTGTTTAAAATGCACAATAATGTGTAATTAGTGATACTATTCATCCCCTTTCTCTCAATATCTCTTCTGGGGCGATAATAACAGCCCCCCAGGCATTGATTGGGATGTCAGTGATGGAGCAGGGACACCTGACCTGACTGACATTGATAACGATGGCCTCAGGTACTCAGGACATAAGCTTTCTGCCGACCAGAATACAATAAGATCTCTTCTCAAAAATCCATTTGAGAGAACGATGAGAGAGAAAGTAAATCTGTCCAGGTCCATTTATTTGGACCTGGACAGAGTTTTGTCCAGGTCCAAATAAATGGAAATGGAAAAATAAAGGAAAAAGCTAAATCCATGACACACGACGGCCTGCATGCTCTGGCTATGCTCTCCAAGGAGCACAAAGCTTTCAGAGGCATTCATGCTCTTAATAATAGGGTAATTGAGAGGTTTTCTCAGGACAGAAGGTCAATATTACTGTACAAAAAATAGGATGTCAGACACGCAACCACACACACACACACGTTCACCTGACCCTAGGTTGTTATATATTGTTGACCTTAGCATAAGCGATCATTCAGCAATATGTCGAGGGCTCAGTTATGTTGGGAGGGTTGTGCTTGGCTCACGCTCACACACCAGATAAAGGTAACAAGCCTGAATTGAATTGAGCATGCACTCATCTCAGCGAAGGTGTATGGGCTGTATGGAGCCCCGCAGAGTTTCACGGACAATCAAGCCTTTTTTGGTAGGTAGTAGTATAATTCAGTGCATGTGTCAAGGATACATACAAGGGAAGGCTTCGAAAGGAGCGGCATCTTGCGGAACAGACTTGGCAGAGATGGAATATAATATTCATTCATTCTTTGTGTATAATCCCAAGAAAATATGCATGTGCTTTGCAATATATAATATATTGCAAATATCCATGTTGCAACGCAATGTTTCTACGGAAGCCCAGAATGGACAAACGGCTCTGGAGAGAACGTGTTTTTGATTCAATCAGAAATAAACGTTTTGAGATGAGGGTTCTTGGAAGGAGGAAGGGGTGTCATCCCCATGGCTGCAAACCATTTGTGATCCTTTTTTAGTACCGTCATTGAGAATGAGCGTTAAAATGAGTGATGTTGTATATTTAATGTGCTACATTGATCTTTAACTACAAGTGTCCGAGGAGATCATCCCGGGCACGCCTCTTATAACCTATTTAAGACGAGCTGTATTAAGTGGATTGAATTAGTGTCCGCCATGTCCTATAACATGTAAATTATCTATGGTGACCATGCCAAAGACACAAGATTGGAATTGGCAAGACTGATTCACTTGTCGGCTAAAGCAGTCAAAAGTCAACCTCAGTGTGATTCAATTTATGTAGCCTTTTTGCCAAATAAAAATTGCAGTATATGTGAACAGTCCTATGTACTAAAGCAGTCCTACAGCTCCATGATTTGTAATTATTTAATTTCTGTTGGTAAATATTATTTGCTACAGACAATCACGTTCATGTAAAAGGACCTTGACTTGTATGCTATAACCTATAGATTAACATTTATAGACTGAATAACTGAATACAATTCATAAATATACCAAGGAAACTGATCACTTTACACTTGGCTACTCTATGCATTCGTAGACAATGACATCATCTCAAAGTACCTACTGGCACATTACACAATACAGGCCAGTACAGGTCACTATCCACTGTAGTCGTTGGAAAGGGAGGGGTGATTAACTAAATATGATTCATAAATGATGTAGTGAATCATGAGTGCATAGTAGACAAACCTCAACAAGCATTAACATAGTTCAGCCCTTAACGACCTAATGATCAGATTAAATGTTTGCCTGTTCATCAGCCCCACTGAACTAAAAATAACTGAGACACTCTTACCGCAGCCAATGGTGCCACCTCATTCCTCCATCATCTGCTCATGACTGCTCTCTATAGATAGATGTGAGCCAATGGAACACTGCTAAAGAAGCCAGTAAAAAGGGCTAATCTCATTAGTTTAAACCTTAGGGGGAAGGGAGGGGGCTTTGATATCTAATCCAGCCAGAACCAGAGCTTGGGGACTTGGGTTCCCTGCTAGAAACCCAGCAAGATTGCAGAGTGTGTGTGGAGGGGGGGGGGGGGGGGAAGCGGCGATTCACAGCTAGTCTCTGGGGCTGTTCAACTGATGCCACAGTGCAGTTGCACTAGAGGCGTCAACAGTCTGGTTGTAAAGACATTATGTGTGGCCAACACCAGGGGCATGGGTGGAATTGTGGATGACTCACACACACACATGTGCACGCACACACACACACACACACACACACACACACACACACACACACACACACACACTGTATGGGCGGGAAAATAGTGAGAGACTGCAGGCAAAGAATGAACCTGGAAGGATATATTAGGGGATTTTGTCAGTTCAATACAACCAGTTTGTAACCTTTTTGACTTGGCTTGCATGAATTACAATCTAATAATATTGTTGACTTGATGATTTCAAGTAAAATGTATATTCTATAAAGCTTTTTTTAGAAAGCTCTCTGGTCAACTTAACACGCACAGATACAGGGGACAATGTAGTATCGTCAAGCATCAGAAAGAAAGTAATTCAATGTGAGTCCATGGGGTCACTGAGGACACAACAAACACATTCTCACACACAAGTACTCCAACTTACACATTTGTATTTAGTCGTTCAGTCTAAACTTCCTTTATTCTTATAGATGTCTAAACCAATGGCTGTAAAGGTCAGGGGCAGAGCATTTAGTCTCACACAAGATTCATATCTATTGTCTGATGGCAAGCACAATCAGGCAGTTCACTTTCTTTTGCGGTTTTAAAAACAACACCGTCTAGAGTGGCCACAGCATAAATACCATTATTTATACTCTGAAAGCTTCAGTCACTCACAACACAAATTACTTTTCTTAAGTAGAATATCTCTGTTACGACACAGGGAACAAGCCACAACTCTGTGGCTTGCAGTTTTTGGTTTGGGCCTATAGGCTCTGTGCTGCCTACTCCCATACTTTCTGCTACTACTTAGTAGGACTGCTGGAGCCGAGATAACAGATCAGCTATGCTGACCGATGCTGACATAGCAGGGTCTTCAAGGAGACCCACAGAATACCCTGGAGCAAAAAGAGGGAGATGTATTCTTTGAATACCCTGAAGGCCTAAGGATTTGCCACTGCCTCAGGAGAACATAGAAAAAAATAAAGATATATAATCTCTGTGTCTCCATATTTTGGAGGCATCTTTTTTCTCAATTTTCTCATTCATCGTTTTTGCCCTCTTTTTTCGATGTGCTCAAGCCCTGCATCTTAGTTATTTCGGTTTTCTCCTTCTTTCCGTCTTTTATGCTCACTTTTTTATTATTTTCTCGGCCTACATTTTTCTCTCTTTTCTCTGTTTTGTTGTTGTCCAATTTGTTGACTCTTTTTACTAGTTTTTTTACTTTTTTCTCAATGTCATTTTCCTCCAATCTATTCGTTTCTTTCTTTTTTCGAAAGGTACTCGTTCTTCCCATCTTTTTTTTGTTCTTGTTCTCTTACCTTATTGAAAAGATGCAGAGAACATGAGTATAGGTAGGCAAAAGAGGGAGAGGGAGAAAATCAATAGAAATAGTGAGTTAATGGACGGATGAGAGGATGAGAACATCGATAAAGAAGAGACAGAAAACGATGGAGAGAACGAGAAAATCAATACAAAAAGGGGAAAAGGATGAGAAAATTCAAAGACGGCAAAAATATGTTCACAATGAAAAAGAAGAGCAAAACACATGAAGAGAACGTTATCATTTTGAAAAAGAGAGAAAAGAAATGGAGACAGAAAATATAAAAGACAGCGAAAAAGAAGGATGGATGAGTAAAAAGGGAAGGGAAGTCAGAATCACCCCGGTTGGATTTGAATCAGACGGCATCCATGTGTCATCTTAAGGTCTCCTATATGACATCATTATGTTAAGTTTGCTTAGAGGACTTGAAACCAAGGGAGCTTAGGACGTTTCGCCACGAGACAGGGGCTATGATCAAGTCACAGGTTATAATTGACATAATTAGCATGACATCATTGCATTTACAGACATTGCATTTATTTATTCACAACGTTTCCATGGAAAACGGTCTCTGCATTCCCAAACCTGCACCTACCCTCGACTGACGTCCAACAGCTCTCGCCATTGTTCCACCACGACAAACGTCAATGACATGGACAGGGGACATAATCACCATTACAATTCACATGACATGGTTTTGCGTTGCAAAATGTACAAAGTACGGCATTGAGAGCAGCCTCAGCGGGACCTGAATCAGGGTCTCCGGAACGCATGACGAACCGCTCACTAAACGGCGCCACCGAGACAATGTCTATGTTCGAGTTTGTAATTGACATTAAAAATTCACATGACCTTGTTTAACCGCCAAAGTGAAATGGTTGTCAGGTAGCCTTGAAAAGCGGCCTCTGCTGGACTTCAACGTCGCTCTCTAGAGCTTATAACTGTTGCGACACCAAGATGGCGGCTATGATGGCTGTAAGGTTATAACTGACATCACAAATCCCATGACATTGGTACATGTCCAAAATGTGTCCATATTTCCTTGGGAAGCACTTATAACTCTGATGTTCCACCAAGACAATGGCTACGATGTGGTCAGAGTCTATAATTGACGATACACTTCCAAAAGGACATAATTATATTGGGTTTCCATGGAGACTGACCGTGGCCAGAATTGAACCCGGAATTTACAGAATTGATAATGAACATCGCTCTCCTCTGCGCCAAAGAGATGCATCCGAGGTTGTGATCTGCTGCGTCAGAGGTTATAATTGGCATTGCAATTCGCGTGACATTGTAACACTTCCAAAACAACATCAAAACATTAGGCTTCATTGGAGTGCAGCCTCGGCGGAACTTGAATGAAGGCCTCCAGAGCTGATAGCTGCTGTGCCACTGAGATAGCGGCTTCGCACCCACTAGACGCCGCCAACGTAAAGTTATGTCTTTCGTATCAATATGAAAAACAACCAACAAAAGGGATTTTTGAGTGTTAAATACACCATAATGAATTGACTCATTTATCCAGATAAATGCATTGTTTTATAATCTTTTTTTAATATATATATATATATATATATATATTAAGTGTGTAAATGTAAATGTATATGTAAAGAAAACACACTCTACAGACACATATGTGAGGTTA
>JAOPUA010000091.1:7730594-7746660 GCA_027122455.1 Trisopterus luscus | reverse complement strand
CACACACACACACACACACACACACACACACACACACACACACACACACACACACACACACACACACACCATTGTATCATTGATCATGCCAGTGGTTAATAGTGACTAAATGCACCCCTGTTATTCCTACCAGTCCCTTTCCAATGAGGGTCATTTGATCTTGTTAGCCTTGTTCTCGTGGAACCCAACCCGCAGCCAACTGTAAAGATGGTTTGGAGATCCCATGAGCCTGGTGTAATCTTAAAATCCCCTGACAGCCAATGAACACAGTGCTATAAAGCATATGGACACAGAGAAGCGATAGTTCACATGACTGGTTGACGTAGGACATACACAATTCAGAATAGATCAGGGAGACGCGTAGCACAAAGCAGACATTGTGGGAAGTCTGCAGGGTACCATTGTTTGTCAGCTATGTGCTTTGGAACCGTCTTGTCTCTTGCCCCCTGTGTGTGTTTCTGCAATGGATTCAGCTTCAGACCTGGAGACTTGAGGAGCGGCTCTCATTCTGACTGTGTTTGGCCTACATGTTTATAGCGGAAAGACAGTTATTAATGAATAGTGGTTAAAAGGGGACATATTATACCACCAGGTGTGCGTGTGATTAGCCATTACAAGCTGTTTTGAAAATCTGCCTCTTCTGACATCACAGGTGGGTGTGTCCACCTAGATGTATGACAGCTCGATGAACGTTTGCTATAGTCCAACGGGCCACCCGTGATGTCAGAAGCGGCACATTTTTTAAAACAGCTGGTAACAGCTAATCACACCTGGTGGTATAATATATCCCCTTTAAGCTACATAGAAAAGATAAATGTTGAACTGCTATTACTACAGCCAAAGGGTCACACTTTGTATTGGTAACGTCCAGTCGTCATTTGCACCTTGAGTAGTCAGCATCCTGTTCTGCATTTCCATTTCCACATAAGTCCACCGGCGTCATTATCGTGCTGCATGCCTGCCTGAATGTTAAATCGTACAATGCACACGGCACCCCACGAAGGTAGGAAAAAACAATGAGCCATGTGTTGCATGAATAAATGTTAAATCTTTATGCCGGATTAAAAACCAGCTCAGCAGCCGTGTGGTTACCGCTGTGTGATTGAGTAAACAGGAGCCCCCGACTTACAGATGTGCGCAGCCTCCACACATCCTCCATCACATGATCAGCCACAGGTGAGGGAGCATGCAGGGCTGTGTTGACGTGGAGCGGGCTGGCGAAGCGTGGGCGAGCCAGCTCCAGCTGGAGGCTGTCGCCTGTGAAGATAACTGTTAGAGTGGTTTATATGCAAGGACCCCTTGCATATAAACAACAATAACAACAACAATAACAACAACAACACAGAACAGGAGATGGGAGGAAACTAAGAAAGGAACAAAGGCGTTAAGACTTTTGAATATGCAGCTCTAACCTCTATTCTGGATTTCACGTCAATATTTACAGCAGGGTTCAAATTGTATTTTAATTTTTTTGATTTGATTTTTTATTAATTGTTTACACACATGCAAATGATGAAACATGCATCGAACCGTTAGACCCGTACTGAAAAATTACGGTACAAATATGCATATCGTTACACCCCTAGTGTACACAGACAAATGGTGGGCAGGCGAGCAGAACTGGGCGGGGGATTTCTGTTGTCAAGGTTCTTCATGCTCAACAATGTGTACATTGTGGACATTGGTGAATCCAGAACCTTTCGAGTTTGGGGGCAAAAAATCCAACACTACGATTCTGTTAGGATAGTTATTGACGCTGTGTGGACAATATTTGCTCAAGCTGGCTACAATCCAATCAAAAATTTACTTTGGGTTGAAGTGGTTTGAGAAGCCCTATTCATTCGAGACCTCAACTCTTGAAAAGGATGCCAGTAGGATTGTCTGGATGTTCAAGAAGAAAACTAAAAACTTTCCAACTTGTATATGGAAATTGTTTCAATAAATAAATATATTTTATAATGCTGACAAGTTGGCATCCCTTGAATAAAGGTTGAATTGTAAACCATTTAAAAAACCTTGCATATCTGTTGAAGAATTGCACACAGATGTTCAAAAGGTCAATCTCCTTGGAAAAAGCTTTATCTTGGTCGTCCTTGATTATAGAGGACTATATGTCTTTTAAAATAAATATGACATTTCAACCTTTTAATATATGGACTTTACTCTTGCTCTTTACCGTCAGATGATTGACTAGTCTCTAAATGGGATGCTTTGCAATACAAGTGTGTTCTTGGCGTTCTGAAAATGGTCAAGTGCTGATGTTGACGATGATGTAAGTTCAAACATTTTTGTATTGATTAAAAAGGCTATTAACCCACCATTCACATTAGCTACATAACAATGACGCATGACTATTACTTCTACTTCTATTAAATTATTATTATAATTATTGTAATCATACAAAATTTCCATTGGGAAATGAGAGGCTCGGTAACCAACATTTATTGGTACAATATCAAATCGGCAAAAAGCTGTTTTTCTGAACCATTTTTAAACAACAATGTTTCAAATTTGAATAGAGATCCCTCCAGACACCAGAAAATCCACATAGCTCTTTGGATCACATATTTTAGAATCCATTGAATATTCAATTCAATTGAGATAGCTATTTTACTGTATTTTGTGAAACTATTGTGATTTGTAGAAATTATACAGGGTGTTTTCATTTGTGTCTGCTTTTTTGGGTATTCAATATGTTGTCGTCTCTAAAGTTCCACTTTTAATTAATTGACCACAATAAAGACTACATTTAGCACCAGCTCTGCTCTAGTGCACTTTTCACAATGAGCAAATATTGGTTATATGTGATAACGTTGATAATAAATAGCAATAATCCTCTAACAGTTAAAGAAAACAACATTAGAAAATAGCAGCATCAATTGTTTCTCCATTATGGTAAGCAATTCTAATTCTAATTTCTGAAAGTAGCTACCGCTCAGCTTCACACCTGCATTGAATAATTAGAAAATATATGTCTTTTTGAATTGTATATTCAAACTCAATTTCCATTTCAACATAGACAAGGATGTTACCAGACATGTGAGGTCACATTGCAGTATCTTACTTCAATAGAAATATGCAAGGTAAGATTCCCTGAAGAGTGAAAGCTCAAACCAATGCAGAATGTGGCTCAGAGTGTGATCAAATACTAACAGCAGCATGATAAGATATGAATAATAAACATGTTTTATGTATCCCGCGACCCCCAGGGAACATAAATAGCACACCGCATTCTCACATTCTCTGCACAGACGGGAGCGTTAGGCATACGATACTGTAGCATAAATCAGGCCAGACTCCCGGACAATAAACCTTCAGAGGTTGGTGTGGAGAAGAAATTGCGGATGTCAGGTGTCACTTTTACTGTGTTTCAGCATGTGATATACTGGGACCTGACATGGAGTTTTGTTTGGATGTGGTTCAGCCATTAACGCAAGACAAGCCGGTTGCCATATATGCGCTGATTTTGACTGGGTCATTGAGTAAAAGAAAAATTATGAACATTTGTTTATTATGAACAACAAATGTTTAGATTAATTATAGTTGTACGTGATTAATACTGCTTCACACAAAGGATGTGCTATTGCTTTGTTGGGGATTTCGGGGAGGAGTTGTCTTAAGATAATCGTTATGTATACATCATCGTTTACTGATCAGTCCTGATAATGATGTATGCATATGCGCTGGCACTTTCAGACACATATTTTAGAATTGACTAAATGTTGTGTAACTATAAACTGCAGCCTGCATGTTAGCACAGCATAACGCCAATGTTTAACACGTTGGTTAAACACGTTGGTTAAACACGTATTGATCCAGATGCATAGCAGTGTGTAGCGTTGCGCTAAGTCTTCACTACACCATAGCTGAACAAAACAACCTTTTAAAAGGAAAAATAAATCAAATAAAAAAACACATAGAAACATATTGCTCATGCCAGATGTTGATAGATAAGTCAGTAAAATGAGTGATGAGTAAGTGAGGTCATCCCCAATTAACCAGAGCCAGTCATCTTCTTTCATAATGCATGTTCATGGGGAGAGCTTGTCCAGACCCATTTAGAGATATGTCTGATAAGACGTGTTGGACTGAAGATATGCTGACCTCAGGTTCAACATTAAACAGACTCCGACTGAGTTAATCTCTTGCCCATGAGAGTCAGTCCCAAGGCGACCATTTAGAAGATTTTCAAATCGTCTTGAAAAACTCTTCAATTGATTAATTAACCACATATGATTAATTGACACCCTGGATAAGTGGACCCCAGTACTTATTCATTCAGTAGGGGACGTGAGTAAAAGTATACATTTTAGTTAACCTATCTATATTACATTTGCCAGTATATAACTGCCTCCCCCCTCTTTCTTCACATGCTGAAGTTAGGTCACAGAAATAAAGTAGAAATAAAGAAATAAAGTTCCACTATTTTGGGTAAGATGATTTAATGGTGTTGAAAAGTGAGAGGCTAACATTAGTGCTCGATTTTGTATTTTAATTCTCTAAGCAATCAACATTTTATATAATTGGTGATTGATTTTGTTCTTTAATCAGATACATTTTTATGGTAATTAATTTTACATTTTTGGAATTAATTGCATAGCTGTTGCAATCTCAAAATATAGACTCATGGCTTCACCAGCGGCTCAATATAATCATTCTTTCACATTAAAACCCCAATGCCTGAGTACAAATTAAAAGGTTATTTTGAAATAACGTGTTGAAGTGGCAGTAAATCATGATTTGTCAAAGAAACCCAATACTGAATGGTGCCTTCTGATTACTTGACATTTGGTCTTCTAAACCACTGATTGGAACACTTAACACATCTTTAATTGCCTTAGTCAACATTAGTCTCTAAAGTTATAAACCAAAAATTGTAAAGACTAAAACAGAAAATGTTACTTTTAAATACATTGCAATATGTGATGTAAAAAATGAAATACAACATTAACATGTACAGACACTTGTTGACTCGTTGGTGTCCAGACAGGACATTTGAGCTTTGTCTTCCCACTGGCTAAAGGAAAGTTTTCTTTACCAGTGCAGGTCGAGATAGTGTTTGCTGTTGACCAAAGAGGGATAGTGACAATGGGAAGACGATGCCATTGTTTATTTATCAGTCCTCTTCTGGATCCGTCAACCATGTGGCTTCTGTTAGGGTTCTGCCAGTCAGAACCAGTCAGGTCAGGTTGTAGAGAGAGATTCCATGTAATGCACTACTCTAGATCCCCTCCCCAAGCAAAAATGAAACGGCCCACTCACCCAGATTTAAGCTTTCTAAAGTCTGATTTGTGTGACTAGGATCTCAGGGGCTAATTAATCTCCATCAAACTATAATCAGATGAGTCTCTGTATGTATGTCGGTCCTGCGACAACAAACAATTAATGATCCAATCGTCTTCATCCTCAGTGTATTGCTCAGGACCCAATTAAGTTCAGCATAGAGTGTGAAGTTATTTGATGACCAGTTCTTGATAGAGCTGCAGGCAGAGATAGCAGAGGCAAAGTTCTGAACAGGCTAAGTTCTAGAATCATGTATTGGGAGGTCCCATTTTATTTAATGAGAAAGTTAATTAGGTTTGAATATTTGAGTTTTTTTGCCAGATAGACCAATGCGTGGCGGTCAATCCGATTCCAGCCCTGTATGTTCCACATATGGACCCTTTGCACAAAACTCAAGCAATGGCAGCGCCAGCAATGCAAGATCGACAGGTTAATAACGGTCTTGTGTAAGGCAATGTGTTACGTCACAGACCCGACATCTATGGTTTCAACAGGTGTCAGTGCGGTCAAAGTTGAAGAAGTTGAGTTGAGAGCCTGACTTTTGTTTTCTTGACCCAGTTGGTGGAGAAAAGAAACCGCTTTTAGCATAAAGTCTCAGCTATATGTGATACAATGTAGGGTGAGCTCTAAAACAACTGAGCATTATTAGCCTGCCCAAGTATTTGATGGAGTCAATGAACCTTTGGGTAATTGTTAAGTTAGAAAATGATAAATGCCAATTGTATAGTGCTGCACGCACTTTCAACTTATTTTCCAATTATGTACTTTTAAAGTACATTATTCAACATGGCGTTCTCTCTCACTTAACGGCATAACTGACATCTATAAAAAAAAAACTCTATAAAGGACTTTATTTTCTTTACTGATGAATAGACAAGGCAAGAAAACATAACTGATAATTGCAGTCATCAGTCAGACATGCTTGTGTTTATTCCTGGATTTAATCACACTGGAGTCAAAATGCTGTAAAAGTTCAGCTAATTATTATTAAGTGACTTGTGAAACAGTGTCAAATTAACTGTGGCAATACAAGCTAATCTAGAAACGTTTTGTCATTCAAACCCCGGACAACGTCCAGTGAATCAGGACATTGTCCGGAGTTGCCTCTTCACACATGAGGCATATAACAAGAGATTTCCAATGTCAGACACACTGTCATACTGGAAATCCTCAGTTTGGCTCAGACAAGGGTAGCTGAGTGGAGTGTGCAGGAGGCAGGACATGACATTAAAAACAAGCAGTGGAAAACTGCTTTTTTTTTTGGTTCACAGCACAGTGAAGAGGAGCCTATACTGACTCAATCATAAAGATGAATTTTGCGTTGATATCAATATAACATGTATTTGGACTGTATTTGGATATCTGCAATATCAACAAAAGAGCACCATTGAATGTCTGTATTCTTCCACTCGCATGACCTCAAAAATGCCTGCTACAAAATCCTATTTTTCTAGATATGTTCAGGCCTGCAGAGCATGGTTGAAAGGGGCTTAAAGGGGTATTTTGGGATTTTGGACATTGGACCTCATTTCCAAGTGAGCCAGTTTGTTATTTATCATTGGAGAACGTTGTCAACACTCTTCATTCAGTTCTTTTAGTTGCAGAAATTGCTTGTGCTAGGCTAGCGCAAGTCGAGGGGAACTGCAAACCAATTATAACGCCAGACTGTAACTCTAATGTACCTTTTAGATCTTCTGCCCCAATCCATCTGGCCCTGCGTATCTCTACCCCTGTGCCCACTGAAAGGCCGGTCTTGGCTTCCTCACCAGGTGCTTCTTTTAATCAACACTTAATCAACACACCTATTTATCCAATCAAGGAACGCAGGGCTAATGCGATGCTGCTTACGAGCATGTCGCGCTAATGGCTGGGGGTCGTAGCAGAGCCTTCATACAATAAATGTAAAACTAGTCAAACAAATGGTTTGGGCGCCAGGCTTGGTCCTATCAAGGAGTTCTTGAACATAAAATAACCTTGTTAAGCTGATTAAGTCCTCAGCTACAATGAGAAACATGCATACATTCAATTAGTTATTGCCATAGATAGTTACGTTACGATATGTTTATGTTATAGACTTAACTCAAGTACTTTTTCTTTCCAATAAGACAAAACAAACCTTCCACTTCTTGAAGATAACACAGGATGTTTCAAGACATAAAAAAACGCTGGCTGATTCGCAATCCCAGTTACTGTATGGCCTGGAGTGACTGGTCTTCCCCTTTGTACCACATCAATGTATTGACTATAGTCTTCGGTACTGTGCGGCTTTTTGACACATCCACGTGGGGGTTGTATCACAAAGACTAATTCATTGGACCAGTCCAAGTAGAGGCACAGTAGTGTATTTGCATAACCGTGATCTGATTGGCAGATGGATCCATTGCTGTGTAAGATACTTCTGGGTCATTTCACTCAGTTAGGAGCCTTCCTCTGCAAAAAAGGCTATTTAACCACAGTCTATATGGCTATCGGTCTTCCCCTTCTGATTGAGCCCTCGGATTGGTTGGAGCCTTCTCCCTATCCTCAGTTGGTTGCAATATGCCAATTCACCGCTAGATGCCACTAAATCCTAGACACCACACTTTTCATATCCATAATTGCATCGTAAAAGAATTGATGAACACTCAGTTCCTCACTATATCCTATGATGCATAGCAGATTGGGCTACACCTCGGTGACACAAATTGAATGAAGAGCGGTTGTTGTGATCAGCGGATTAGTCCCTATTGTCCCTGAATCAGTTCTCCATCAGTGCGTCCTCAACCGCATCCATGCGGCATGATGTAGATCAAAAGGTAAACGGACGCCGAGCAGCACGCAGAGAGTGGGCCCTGGTGTGCTCTTTCTACAAGCTATCCATGATGGATGAGCCTCCCAAGTGTGCCCTTCCGTGGCTCTTTAAAACACAAAGGAAGAGACCACACACACACACACACACACACACACACCCACACCCACACACTCACACACACACACACACACACACACACACACACACACTCACACACACACACACACACTCACACAGAAAAAGAAAGGCTCACGAGGAAGGCCTTGTTCGTTACCCCTCCATTGTATCCCGAATGTTCCATCATCCTCATTACATGGTCTCTTTTCCTTCCAACATCCGCAGTTCGCCCTCCCTCGCACCCCGACCAGTGTGTGCAGGAAGCTCTTCCAGGGACCTTCTGTTTTTATCTGTCACGCAGCTAGTGATGCGTGGAGAAAGAAAGGCATGGCGGTATTGTTAGGCAGCAAAAGTTCATTAGCGATACGGGGAAGGTCTAGGAGAGTGGCTGCTTGGGAGTTGACTCGCTCTCTCTTTGACGCCGTCGTTCTATCTCACTCCTTCTCTCTCTCTTAACATTGCTTTCTCTCACTCTCTTGTTTCTCTTTACCTCTTTCTCCCATATTGCTCAATCGCTGTACCCGGTCCTCCGCTCTCCTGGTCTTAACGGCTTATTTCCCTAAAAGGAAATAAAGTCCTTCATCATATGCATATCCCTTATTAATTTTGATGTCACCTCAGTGATTTGCTTCATGTTGGGAGATGGTAGCAAATTATCCTGCCTGTACATATGTTCCCTAAACTGATTTAATTAAGTTGCAGTGTGCATATTTAGTAAATGAGCTTGGTTGGCATCGTCAAAGAAATTAAATCATTAACTCTTTTTTAATCAGTAGGCCTCTCTAAAGAAAATATTTTTTTTTTACGGTGTTATGCAGCACAAGCTGTTGCGTGTAAAATATTCACAGTTGGATGTATTATTTTGTAGCCTTTTGCAATTTTACTGTATGGAACTGTATTTTACTGTGGAAACCTCAATTAAGGCAAGCATATATCAAGGGTCAAGTAGAAAGACTGACTCAAACTATTATTCACAGGCATAAATATGATTCTAGCTCATATTAGTGTACACAAGCCAATGCATATCTGGTTGTATGGAATCATATTAAAACTTTTTCCAAAATGTCTTGGTCAACATAATAAACGCAAGCAACTTTTCTTAGTTCTACGATGTCATCGATATTAAGAGGATTGTATTGGATGCATTTATGTTTTTTCAGTCAGAATCCTGAGTTGCACTTTTAGATAGCTTGTAACGAAACCCCTTGACCCCTTAAGGCAATTATGTATCTTTTTAGTCATTTTTCTTGTATAATGGCCATGGGTATTTCTGTCAGCATATAATTATCTGCAGGGGTAGGTAAGTATTTGTAGAATCTTGAATGAAATAAATATTATAAATAATTGTTCATTACTAGAACTAGCCAGGCAGGTTGGGTCGGAATATATAACAAACATTTGGGTGCAAATTTGAGCTGACAATCTCAAACTCTTGCAGCAAATGCCAAGGGACGTCTGGGTTCGCAAGTAACACAGCTACATGAAATAACATGAATTTGGTCTGAATATTCCACACATCACCTACTCAGCGATCTCAAACCCGTTTTCCGCTGGTTAGCCTTTCTGGTTGATAAGCACAACCCTAGCCGCACTGCTATCGCTAATAATCTTTTGAATTTTTTTATCCCTTTAATAGGTACAGATGATACTATTGCCTTGGGACATCTATTGCAAGAGAAGAAAATGCATACACCTTGGTTCTCAAAGAGAAAGTGTTAATTAAAGTTTCAGTTTCATGCCATTGGCCATGCAGTCCAATTCACTTGAGATGTCTTGGGCAACGGGAAATATCCAGCCCCATGCTGAGATCACACAGCCCTTTATTGGACTGCTTCTCATTATTCCACTTTGAAATCATATATTGAAAAACTAATGTTTGCCTGTACAAATGTATCGCGTTGTGAGGAAATATTTTAAATGTTTGCCCTTTGAGAGGTTTTTTTTCATGCACATACCCTTTCATTGAGAAGTATAGTATTGCAGTAATCAAACCTAAATGTCAAAGCTATTTGGCAGGAACTGAAATTAAACTAGTGATGATAATTTTTGGTAATTACCTCTGCTTTAAAAATCATGTGTTTTTAATTAGGGCATTTCAATGCTTCCAGGTACATTGTTATTCCTTGCATGCAGCAGCACTACATAGTCAAGACCAAATTGATCTCATTGACTAACTATTTATATTCAAAACAAAACAAAAGCAATTGGATTAAAATATGAATGCAGTATGGATGCATGGGTATGCATGGATCAAGTCCCACATCCCTCTCCATTATACATACAGTATGAGGGAACACAAAGACCTCCATAGGCCAGGAAATCACATATTAATTTAAACTATTTCCATGTTTATAGAAGGCAAGGGAAGGAATATCTTATTTTCAAACCACAATGAAGCACTGAAGCACTTGAAGAACTGTGTTTACAATTGATGAAATCCAAATTATGATAAGCAGACGACGATGAGGATGAGGAAATCCAAAGATACATGCTCTCACAGCAAACTGAATTATTTATAAACTCTTACATATATCTCCATCCATAGTTCAAAACAAGAGCAGGCAAACCTTGTTTAGCTGAATCCGCGGTATATTATAGATATAGGACCATTTCTTACAGTGTTTGACGATTCACTCTCCTTTAAATACAACATCCAGAACACTCCCTATGATGAGTCATGGAGAGACTGATTCAGAATCAGTCACTTGCAAGACTAGTAAGTGTATGGTACTGTGCATCATCCTCTTGAATGCCACTACACATTGTCAACATTATCATTGGAAAAGACGTGAGAAAGCAATGCCAGTGATGCTTTTATAACAATCAAAGAACCACTATGTCTACATAATGCATGGATTACTTGCCTTTACCTACGAGTAGCAAAAAGGATTGCAATCTGTTCATAGCAAAACATACAACTAATCTATGCAGCATTGCAATGGTGACATAGACTATTGAAAAATACAATTCCAATGTTTATGCATTGACTATTATCCATATTTGATCTTGCATTGTACTTACTGGGACCACAGCACATCAGGCAGGGTCCTTGATGCTTTGGATAGGAAAAAGTGTACAAGATCAGAACATACTGTATTAGTTAGATGCAATCAAAATGTTCCTTTTGCAGTGCATTCACAAGCTTTTATCTTGAATTCCAAACAAATTGCAGTACTCCCAGAAAGCTTTTGCATTATATATGGATGACTGGAATAGGTTATTATATTCAGCTATAATCCTTTTGCAATCTGTTGTTCACAACCCCCAAGTACAATCTTCTCATGCTGATGTATGTATCGAAAGTCCCAGAAGGAATCCCTGGAATTAAATGTGGTTGTTTTTTGTGCCTTTCTATATGTATTACTCATGTGGCAGAATTGTGTTCATTTCGTCAAGATTATTCTGGGATAAAAGCACATTTTTACTCCAATATAAAAAGACATTGAAATAAAGTTCAAGTTTTGCTTCCGTTGGTGATTAAATAGTTTTAAAAATATGCGTGCATTCTCAATTAGTTGTCTCTTTTTTTGTGTCTGAAGGTTTCATGTTGAATATGAAATGGACTCACGAAGCAAGTAAAAATCAACAAATAAGCAGAATAAAAAGAAAGGCACATGAAAAGATTATATCTGTACAAAGGTCAGACTGAACGTTGGTATGGTCTATTCAGATTCAGATTTCTACAAATCCAAGGCCTTAGCAAGACCTGGCTTTCAAAAGGTAAAATAGTTTGCAGCAGAAGTTCTTGAAACCCTGTAATAGCGTTTTCTTGATAGCTTCCACCTGACAGACTCCATTTGTCTAGTAACTACTTCAGTGATACTCGAGTCCCACAAACATGTGTCTCTAGTCAATAATATTGAATGTGTATCCCACTGTGTATACCAGAGCATTTGTAAAATATGTCCAGGACCCTCCTTTCTCCCAGCAAGGCCACATTACAAAGTACTCTTTCCATTCCACTTATAGGCCATTGAGCTACATTTTCAAAATTGTGGGTTGGATGGAAAGTGTGGAGTACAGACTCCACTCCGTTCGCACTCGCACCAAACCATCTAATGTCTTTAGGCAGGAATCTGCAGGAATGGCTTTAATACTAATGTAGCGTAAAAACTCAGTGTCCCAGTTTATTTTGGATATATAATACTATTTATATATTATTTGTTATATGTTGTTAATGTTGTATGCATATTCTGGTATAAAAATTATGTGTTGTATTTTATATACAAACAAATTGTGCCTCCCTTGTATTGCAGGCTACAGAGAGCGATGAACAAAGTTGTTTAGTCTTCTATTTACTGCTCACCAAAGAAAGAGACTCAATCCCATGTGTCTTTTACCAACCACCAAGCATCTTTTATATTCTATCCATTATATTTCGACTGCACATTAAGTATAGTCTGACCAAAATGCAAATTCATTTTGATTGAAACCTCTGGAAATGGACCCAGACAGAGAAATTAGTATGATGTTGAATATCTCTCTGAACCTGGTAGTACAGGTCGTGGAAATGGAAAAAATGTGATGAGAAATTCCTGCAACTATGTAAAATCTATAAATTAATGAATATAATTGCCCACACAAAACATTTATATTTAACTAACCGAATAACTCCATTTACTGAGTAAAAAATCGAAATCTAACAACCACTAATTAGCCACCCTTAATTGTGTATCTAATCTTAACCTTTTCAAATGTAACAACCCAAAAAATATAGATAATTTCAGGCACAAAATGCATTCCTAAATTACAAGAGCTTTACAAATCATTGGGTCCATGCATCTTTATAAAGTTGAATCGTTCTATATATAAAATGTAATCACCTGAGCTTAGGAAATGGTGTGCATGTTTGCTGCCAGCCATGTCCTTCTAAATGTCTTTCACATATCATAGCCATATAGTGCATATTATAAACATTTGCATTGGATGTTGGATCCTGCATGTATGGTGTTCGAGACATATTTCAGCCCTACAGCTACAAACTATGAAACAATCACGGTGCTCTCACTTTTCGGTTACAATCACATGTATAGCTTTCTCTAAATGCACAATCACTTCAAATTTCGGCCTGTGCACTCTTTCTATTCCTAGCTTTAAGTTCTGAGTAACGGCTTGGCCCTCTTTCACAATATGAAACTTCAAACCATTCAAATGAACGCACATAAAAGCCCTATAATTTTAACTGTGCTCTGTTCTCTTGGAAAAAGGAAACCATTTTTTAAATTGCTCTCATTTTTCTTTTCCAATCTGCCCAATGTTAGCCTTTTAATGAATTAGTCAGTGAGGCGATCCACAAAGAATCACGGGATAAGATTGATATTTTTTTATCAGGTATTTCATTTTTCAGAGTCATTTGCACACTATGATCCAGTTGATTCACTCCGGCACAGGGCACTTTTATTGTGGCAGTCTGCTCATTACAAATGATCACCATTCAAGCATGTCTTTTCAGTGGCTTGTCCTTTCCTGCTACTTAATGTCCTTGACAATTAGTTCTCTGTTAAGGATTTCTTTACTGCTTTAATGGAGGTGAATGTGACTGCCTTCTGCTCTGCCATTTTTTTTTTAAAGCAGAGTAAGTGGACCTCGGTAATGTTGTCATGAACTGACGTAAGGCAATTTTATAGCAGACGTAATCCTTCCAACGTTTTCTGGGGGGTTTCATTAGTTGGCCATCAATAATTAATACAGGGTTTTTAAAACAAATCCATAAAAATACTGTCTACTCCCAGCATCCTAATCGGTGATGATGGACATTTTCTTACTTTTTTTCGGACAGTATCAAAACACATGTGACATATATTTGCAGATTACTCATATCTCCAAGATAGAGCTGCATAATTGCATTCAGAGAAAGGTGAGTTCCTTATCTTTTTGTTGGTTTATTTTACATTCAATACTGTTATTTTTCTGATTATTTAGAAAATATTTCCTGAATAATCTGCACATTTTCAAACAAATCATCATCATTGTCATAATATCATTTTTGTTTTGTTGTAATTAATCAAGCAAAGAGTGTCACCTAAGTCTAGGGCTGTTACAACTGAGCAATATTTAAGATGACCAGAATAGACAAGCTCCCATGCAATGATAAATTATGTTATGATAATATTTGACACTCTGAATAATGGCCAAGAAACTTTCCTTTAAACAACATGTCCTCAAAATATTCTGAATACCAACCATGCCAAACAAATATATAGATATCTAAATATTCTGTTCTATCCCTAACTGTCCTAAAAATGCGATGATGAAACTGAATTATCTGCTAACCAGAAAACCAAAAGTATGTCTACGGCTCTAATGACAAAAACGACAAACAAATACAAATACAGTTCGGAGGTCCCCAGAGACTCATTATGTGGGAAATTCAGTTAGTAGAAGGAATAGTAGGAATATGAACATGGTGTGCTTGTAGTATTTGTTTACTACTGTAATTCTTTGACTAATAGATGCTTTCTTGTGCAAGTGACCCTGTACGGTTTCCTGCTCAACTTGTATCATGGCCAGTTCAGTAAGTGTGTTTTATCCCCAAAGTCTGTCTGGCAAGCAGGAGAAAAAATACTAGGGGAACAGAAAGAGAAAGAGAGAGGCCATGGGAGAGATGGCGAGTGAGACAATCAAAGAAAGATATATACAGAGAGAGAGAGAGACTTGAGATACTTACAGAGAGGGAGACTGGGAAACAGACAGCAAGAGAAGACAATGGAGAGACGGTGAGACTGAAGATATATACTGTACAGAGAGAGAGAGGGACTGAAGATATATACAGGGAGAGCGAGAGACTGAAGATCTATACAGGGAGAGCGAGAGACTGAAGATATATACAGGGAGAGAGAAAGAAATATATACAGAGAGGGAGAAAAAGAGACTTGGAAGAAATAAACTGAGGGAGAAAGAGAGACTGTGTAGATATATACAGAGACGGAGAGGGAGAGAGCGAGAGACTGTGTAGATATATACAGAGACGGAGAGGGAGAGAGCGAGAGACTGTGTAGATATATACAGAGAGAGAGAGAGACTGTATACAAAGAGGGATAGAGAGACTTGATATTGCTAATCCATGGAGAGGACTACACCTTCCACCTCTGATTGCCGTGTTTTACGTCTGAAAGCCTCATCTTCAAAACCATTCAAGTTCAAGATCAGGTTCAAGCGATGAACTTCCATTATCAGCCTTCTGAGTTCCCATCCAGGGTGATATTAGATATCCCTGTTTTGACTGGAGATCATTTGCCAGGCATACACAGCAGGGTATCCCGTTAATCCTCCAGCTCCCCGCTGATAGTATTGAGCAGAAAAAGCGTTTAATCAGTTTAAGAAAAATGAACCTGGTTTTCATCCACATTCACAATGTCCCGTAACATATCCGCTGGAAAGTCGAGGAGGGGAGGGAATCGAAGCACTCCATCCCAGATATGAGGTTGTTGTCACAGTTGATGACCGACGCTATCTCCTTGGCTGAAAAAGCATTGAAACCAAGCAATGGAAATGTCTCTCTTAAGGTCTTGTAGTTTCAATTTAAGAGCTTTTGTTGGAATGTAATTTGTTGATGACATAACCATCTGTCAGATATAAGTAAGTGATACGCTCTGTGAGAATATCTCTTCTGTCTGACTGTGGCCTGCCTCTGTAGAAGTTGATTTTGATTTTGGACAGCTCCCTGGAAATTTCAGCCAAATCAGGGCAGCTATTGCCTGATTGGTTTGGGGAATAACTTTTACCAGCCAATCACAGGCACATAGATACAACATATTGAGAATGTAGGGAGGGAGGAGAAGGGAGGGACACATAGCTTAAAAGTCCTCCTCTCGTCTTTACAACTCTCATATCGTACCTGCAGCCCATTTGAGGTCCTTCAAGTGTGGATTATTT
>JAOPUA010000091.1:7643427-7654731 GCA_027122455.1 Trisopterus luscus | reverse complement strand
GGCGTCGAAAGTGTGTGTGTGTGTGTGTGCGTGCGTGCGTGTGTGTGTGCGTGAAGCGGGTCAATGATAAAGCATTCATTAAAGGAGCCAGGCCGAGGCGAGGGCGCACGCGGCAACTCTCCGAGCGCCCCTCGCGACCCCACTTGGGCAAACGTACAGGTAGCTAAATTGGACGGGGGGGGGGGGCCACGGCGCTGGCCCTCGTCGAGGTCACGTCAAGTGCAAGTCAGAAACCCGCAGCCCAAGGAAGAGCGGAGGGGGGCTGGGAGGGGAGGGGGGATAAGGCGAGAGACGGGTGTGATGATCCCTGCGCATGCTATGTAAGGGATAATACCACTGCCGTCTTACAGAGGGGAACATACCCAGTTTCCCCCCCACCCCCCCGTGCCCTCGATAAAATACATTATGTATCCGACCTCTCAGGGATAAAAATGAGGCTGTGCCACCACCGTCACCACCACCGTCACCATCAGCCCCATCACCACTACTGCCGCCGCCCGCCCACACTGCCCCGCTGAGCTTTTTGGGACTTTTATTTTATCAGGGAAATGACTTCTATAATTAAGTAAACCATTGGCACGCCGGCAGAATTTGAGCAGAGCGAGTGCTGAGAGGTATTTCATGGCCGATCCGTTGTGTGGAGGCTAAAGTCCCTGTGGAGCTCAATAGGGGATGAGCAATGATGTGGCAGAAAGGAAATTGGTTCATCTCATCCGAAGGAAGGAGGAGGTGGGAGCAAGGGTGGAGCTTTTTGACGTCCTCGCACTCGATGTGTGTCCTTGTGTCTCAGATGTTTCAGAAACATTTCCATCATTTGGGGGAGACGTGCGTGAGATCTCACGCACTCATGCCTGGATGGTAGGACAGGTGTGCTGCCGAAGATGTACCAAAGAATTTTACGCCAATTCTTTCTCTACCAGCCAGACCAAGCTAGAAATTGAAGGTAAAAAATCTCCACTCTCCCTTTGTTACAAAGCAACTCCTCAAAACACATTTCTAGCTCGCTAGCATTAAAACTAATAATGATAAAAGAGCCATTGAAATCTCATTTGCATGTTAAATAGGAGCTTGGTAAAGTACGTTTTGTCGGAAACAGCGGAGAGAGAACATTCGAAAGCATTTTACCGTCAAAATCAGCGTTCCTTAAAAACGAATGATACGTAGAAACATAGAAAGTGGTCCGTCTCACTCACATATCGGTTAGAACCGTCGTAGTCACATCTCTCGATGCGGCCCAGGCTTCCATCCGAGAAGTACAGCTTCTCTGCCTTGTGGTCGATGGTGAGTCCGTTGGGGGTCAGGATGTCAGTGCTGGCGATGACCCTCAAGTTGTTGCCGGCTAGGGTCGACCTCATGATGCTGGGCCTCTGCTCGTTCCAGTTGGTCCAAAACATCAGGCTGCAGTGTTCCGAGAGACAAGAAAACATCAAGAGGTTAGCAGTTAGAGGTCAGAGGTTACAGATAGGCGTATTCTCATTTGAGTGGTTGGAAGTCGATAGTAGGTCATATCAAATTTGTATGCAAATTTGAGGGAAGCTGTTTAAGAGTTTGAAACAGGGCGGTATATGCTGAAATGTTCGCATGGCCTCGCACAATCGTGACAAATGCTGAGATTTGCTGAGAGCACTTTACATATCCACGCCACTCATTTTGTAGCACCTTGCATTGTGGTGACATGCACATGTCATCAAATCGTGCCGTTCGCCGAGCGAACAGCGAGCGTCTTTTTTGTGTCCCGGATGATTTCAGACCACCTCAGCAAAGAGCGCAAAAAACAAATATGTGTTCAAAGAAATTGAATCTCGGAGTGGGCATGACAGCTTTTAAAAGGAGCTGCGGGGGGAGCTTGTCGGGTTCCTCCGAGGGGAAACAAACAGTTACGGCGGATGAGGGGGAGAATCTATTCACCGCCGCTCTAAAGTGCCGGAGGGCGGAGGCGGGGGCGGCGCCGGCGGCGTTCAGACACCAAACTTAAGGTGTCCGCCGACGCGGCTCGCCGTGACCTGTCATCAGCTCTTCTGCGCCGACCTTTTATGAGCTCCTTCCACGGTAGGCTGGGGAACGCTCTTGCCTGCCCCTTTCAGTTTCATAAAGGTAGGAGAGTGGTCGGTTCCCCAAGGCAGTTAACCAAAGTAGGTGGTAATAGGAAGACCGTGGAGGAAGAGGATAATCAAACGGGGTGAGAGCTACAAGCGCAGGGGGATTTTACCAGATAAAAACAGTAGGGGGGGGGGGTTAGCGTACATGCTCTGCTATTACAGGTGGGTTTGGACACCTGACCTATTCTGCTTGTCACTAGCGCCCACCGCCTCTATCCCTGAATAAGGAATGGAATAAATTGAGTACTAAAGGCTGTGTGGTATTTGAGTAGGAATGACAAATGTGGTCGGTGGAAGTCACTTTGGATAAAATCATCTGCTAAGTAACACAATGTCATTCTCCTTAAGTTACTGTGCAAAGGTACAGTGCGCGAGGCAAAGGTGCAAGATAATCACAGACAAAAGCAAAGGGGACGAATATAAAAATGTTTAATGGCTAAATGATACATGGAGGCCTTCAGCCGAGTTGATCGAGGTGAGGTGCCCATTTTCTCCACTGATTCGGACTCCACATCATTATGAAGTTGGGGAAAACTACTCTCCAGGGTTAATAAGGAACTCGGTCAGGAACCGCCGGCCAGTGGCTGCTAATTAATCACTTCACTTTAAATTCTAATTATCAGTCAGTATTTCTGGAGAGGATGGATATGGTGCCAAATTGCCAACCAAGGATACAGTCTGAGGTCAAGAAATTAATTTAGCTGGGCCAGCAGAGAGGGATACATGGATATGTGCTCTGTCCAGGGTGTAGCTTGTAATATCATCTCATCCATGAACGTTGTGACGCTGTGACGCATTGTGCAGTTCGATGCAGCGAGAGCAGTGTTAAGGAGAAACCAACAGAGGAAAAGAGGAGCCTTTTTGTCTTCCCACTTCAATAAAAGTGTCGTGATAGATGAAATCTTTGCAATAATGTCTAAGATGTGCAATCTCCTTGCAACAAATATCATGGAAGAGCTCAGTCACCAAAGCTACGGAAGTTATCATTTCTCAGGGAACAGGGTGTGCTTTAATAGGTGTTTCAGTTATGCTGAATTTAGTATCTAAGTAACATGTCATGTTTGCATCAATTTAAATCCCATTTGGTTCTGTGAAATGCTATGACCTAAAATGACAATTCTGTTCGTGACAACTCATACATTGACAGTAATCCGCCGTTGGAACAAAAAAGCCAGCATCACGCCATCATCTCTCTGACTCACAAACCAACGCAAATGCATCGTCGTGATTCAACTGATAGTGGAGTACGAACAAGAAAAACATCAAGCAGACTGACAGAAAAAACCCAGATAATAATAAGAGAAAAAACACAAAATCACTGACTTCTGACACTCGTCCAGGGCGAGGACGTGCGGGTGGTCTTCCTCGGACAGGGTGACCACCGCCTGTCGGCTAAAGGCGTCTGCCCGTTTGGGGTCTACCGTCTTCCTGCTGATGGTGGAGGAGGTGGAGGAGGTCCAGTACAATGTGTCCCAGGCCCGGTGGTACGCCAGGCCCTCCACAGAACCCACATCTACAACAAACAGACAAACAAACAGACGGATGAAACAGTGAACCGCCACTGACGAAAAGGTTCCACTTTTGTCGGTCAAAAGGTATCATCCTGAGGCTATTGCGTGTGACAATCACACAATGCTTAACATTGTTTTATTTCACACATAGTTGTCATTTCCTTTACGCTTTCTAGTTTTGAAAGTGGCCTCCTAGAAATTAGAAAAACTATCGATTTAAAACTGTCAACCATGACCTCTTTGTTTGCAGGGCAATTAGGTAGGCAGGTCTGTTTTTAATTGAAGTTGCTACGCACGGATGCTTAATTAGGTTATTTTTTGGAGGTAGTGGTTTATCAGCAGTTTGTTTACATTATTACTTTGAAGTGTGCTCTAACCTCTAGTGGTCAGAAATTAACTAATGCAGCTTTAACTAATGACAATTTAGGATTGGGAAAATAATGACGTATGAAAGCAACATGTACTTGAGTATGTCAAATTAAGTATTCCTCCTCCACAAGCTACAACCCATCACCATTCTGCTCCCTGGTCTGTCAAATAGTACAGTTCCATGTACAAGAGGCGAGGTATAGTGTTGGCTCAAATGAAAACATCTCTTAGCTGTCAGGAATAGAAAGATTTTTTAGAACATTAGTAATTAACAGTTAGCTCAAGCTGAAGCTTTCTAGAGCAAGAGCAGAAGAGATCGTAGGTTCAGGCATTTGCAGAAGTTTTTAAGGAATAAACATGGGTATGTTGCACTCAGATGTAGTGACATCACAACCTGGGAAAATTTTGACTGAACTGGTTTTCCTTGCATTATTGATTGTTGGAAAATATAGCATCTCTTATAGCTCTCTATACTATAATCTCTATCTATAATAAAATAGTATCAAGAGTACCGATTTACCAATGTGTTGTGTTGAATGTAATGAAAGAAAAGTTCAAGTGTATCCCAATGCAAAATCCATGACACAATTTGGCAAAATATGATATGGCTTCAAAACAGGAAACACACAACTGTCAATTCCTTTCCCGCATCTTAACAAATCAACAAAAACCCATAGAGACAGCTGTTTGTTCGGACAATATTACTCTGTGTATTTGATGCTATCTTCATACAACGTTGTACAGTTGAACTATTACAGCCCTACAGGGTTGAGTAACCGACGTATTGACAGGCTGGAAAACAAAGAGGAAGAGAGCGCACAAGAGAGAGGGGGAGGGAGAGACAGAAAGACAGAGATAGAGACAGAAGGAGAAAGAGAGAGAGAGCGAGTGCGAGGGAGAGGCACTGCATGTGTTTCCTAATGGTCAATTATTTACTTGAGAATAGTTTTTGGCAGCAGATCAATAAATGATCCATCAATAATGACCTTCACTGTCTGAATGCTGAGCTAGCCCTGGGTCTAACTTGATTTATTTTTCCCTTTTTTTATAGATACATATATACAGAATAACACATTATGTAACAGCTATTTTTTATTTAAAATAAAATCCTGCTTTGAGAAAAAAATAAAAATGCTATACTCTCCGTATACTCTTCATTGTGGTCTTGGATTCAACATTTTGCTGTGGCAAACACATGGCAATTCTGAAATGGCCTGTGGAAAGGGAAAAGCTGTCCTACCCTCGACAGAACATCTGTCTGCCATTTGGGGGGGCTCCTCAGCAGCTACTTCATCAAGCTAACTCTACCCAAGATCTCCAAGAGCCTCTAATGACGTACGCCCAGTCTGCCATGAATGGAGTCCCTAATTGGTCGTCATGGTGAGCATGTGGTCAATCAAAGAGATATGGGCTGAATCTGGTCCTCTGGAAGAGCCATAAAGCATGGACTACAATACTTCACGCTCTACCTGAATCAGCTGATTGCTAATTAAAAGTTTGCCGTAAAATGTGTGTGACAGCTTGGAGTAAGCCACAAATCGTTGTCTAGACCGGGGAGTAATTAACAGGGGACGCAGAGTTTAATTAGGGAAATATGGATGATTAACATCTTCACCCTTCTTCAATGACAGGGCGCAGACAGAAACTTTGTAGGAAGCGGATACAAGAAAATGATGTGGGGTTCTTCAGAACCTCAGTCTGTTTGCCGTGTAGCTGTGCTGCAATACAAATCAGCTTAATGGGGACTGGGTCTTCACTATTGGCGTAGGAAACAGAATATTTAGTGGAGCATTACAGGAGGTATAATGGAAATACCATTTCATTCCAGAATTAACGCACTGACTAAGCTTTCCTATGCTGTTTGCTGTTTTTTTGCGCTTGGAAAGCAGGCATCCGCTTGAGTATTAAGGGATGTAATCAGTGCTTAGGAATTCCCTTAGATGTATTATTATGGCTGTTTATTCCTCAAATTATTATAGTTCTTGGACAGATTTCACAGCAGGACAAAGTCTTACAGTGCATTTGATTCATTTCTACAGACGTGGGGAAGACCAGGTTGAAGACCATGGGAATAGGTGCGTAGAAGCCCTTGTGCCAGGAGTAAGCTTGGATTTAGGGCGGCACAAGGGCTTTCTGCTGTGTATCCGGCTTCACTCATGCCCATCAAGGCTAGGCCTAAGGGAGATTAAGATCCAGCACCGCCATCTGTGCCAATCAGGAGGCAGTGTATACTCTGGCCTATTACAGTTTTAAGCAGTTTAGATGTAGAAGTTGGATAGTGTCAAAATGGGAAATTTGCCACTGACACTTTATAGCAGTTTCGGCCTTAAAATGTGTGACAGTTACACCAAAGAAATCCAGTTAATCAATAGCTACGACTAGCTCTTACCATTCTATCTGACGGCTTAATTGGCTTCTCTGACATAATAATACACGGGCCTTTCAAACTGTTGATGTAGGAACCCAGCGATGCAACATTCTCACAGAAATACATGTAATTGAAGGTTTATGCACTTAATACTTCAAATGCGAATGTACTCAGACTCATGGATAATCAGACTTACTAAAAGGTTTAAAGAGCTTTTAAACCCGAACATTGTTGCCATTATATCAACATAAAGGGCCCCACATAGGGCTGTCACCTGTCGCTTCAGACACCGAATCCTTGTCCATTATAGTACAAAAATAACACCTTCATTAGTCAATACAGGGTATCATTTGTTACGTGTTTTCCAAACATGCCATACAAACACACAACCGTTGTAATGTGAAATCACAATCAAGATCTCCTTATTGAGTTGTAAACAGAGACATCTTTTGTGGGACAGAGACAGTCTGCTGGTCTTTCCAGCCACCTCTCATTTGTTAAATGCAGCAAAAGGCTTGCATAGACGGATTCAATCTTTAAAATTCTCTTCTACAACACGCAGCTATAAGCCTGCCTGCTTTCTGAGACTGGAATTAGAAGTCTCTTCCCAAGTAGAAGCCTGTCCCAATACAGACTGGGTGTTGAAATTAATGAAAGCAATCGAAGCCTGTAATTATAATTTTAGGCTGAAATACATGTCCAAACAAGTCATGGACAACCCCCCAAAAAAAGACCATTTCCCTTACTCTCTGCTATGATCACTCTCCCGGTCCAGTCGTCATTTATCATCTGGATGTTTCCAAAATGGATGTCGCTGTAGAAGATGCGGTTGCTGCCCGCCGTGGTCTGGCTGTAGTCGAAGGCCAGCGCGATGACGTTCTTGAAGAAGGCGGGCTTCTCGAAAGGCTGCACGGGGGAGTTCAGGTCGCTCTCGTCCGAGAGGTGGATGCTCTTGAGGATGGTCCTCTCGGAGTAGAGCAGGTAGCCCTCGTAGCGCTCGCAGGCGAAGCCGTCGGTGGCCAGGTGGCCGTGGGCGCAGGAGCACGTACGGCGCCCGCTGCCCAGGTGGAAACAGAGCTGCTGGCAGCCGCCGTTGCTCCGGGCACAAGGGTTGGTTCCTGTTGTAGGTGAGGGAAAAAAAGAAAAAGAAAAGAAAGTCGTTCAAACATCGCCAGCAAAGAGCATGGAAAGCACACCTGAGTTGAGTGTTCCTTTGTATGTTGCGCTGTTAAGCTGTCATGTCCACTGTTTTTGAAATATGAAACTTGGAGCGAGATGAAACCGATGGCTCTGTGCATGATTAAAGCGAGAAAAACCTTTGGACTATTCTCAAACCAGAATGTTCCAGCAGAACCAGGAATTCACGGCCGAGGCCCTAGACTCACAGCTAAGCCAAATGGTGCATGCAGCTCGCAACAAGGGTGTGTGTGTGTGTGTCTTTATCTATGTGGCGGACACGATTCAACATTAAATATTCAATATATTTCATTAAGTTGAAACCTCAACCTTTCTCCCGGCCTCGATTGAAGACGGTCACGTCCTTCAGGTTGACTCCCAGGCCGCTCCTCATGGTCACTGCGTCCGTGGCGTCGTTTTTGAAGCCTCTCCGTATGGATCCGTTGGAGTGGGCTCTGAGGGACCCCAAAGAGGGACCGTGTAAGGCCACTAACAACGGAGGTACCATGCAAACGGACTGGGCAGAGTGTCGGACTCACTCTGGACATCAGAGTGCTGGACTTCAATAAGAATGAATTGGGCTCCTATCCTCACCCGTGCTCGGTCTATGCTCTGAGTATCTTGGAGTTGAGATGCCTAATCCCTATGTGCTCTTTAAAACCTTTATCTCGGCTCACGGTTAATTCCTTTGGAATTCAAGGGCCTGCTAAAGGGCCTAGGTGTTATTGCATGAGTCATGCCATTAAAATGATACTTTTCCAAGTGCAAACTGGAATACCAAGAATACAGTCAACTGAAAGACAATTAAATTCAGACATTGACCAATCAATTTTATGTTCTACGGCATTCAGAGATAGCCTTCGTAGCAAATGTAATTCATTTTTGTCCTTAGGGAGGATTGCACACACCTTGCAATTAACGGTAAGGCTGGTGAAATCACATGCTTACGGCTACAAAAGCATACAATGGATCCACCTACAAGTCTAATGGCATCAGTGTGGTCTATTTAAGACCTTGTAAGAGGGAAAACAAGCTTCTATTAACGTGGAGCAAGCACAGAGCTTGACAGAAGCCTTAAGACCTGCCCTTGGCGGTGACTTTGAGGCCTGCCTGTGGTATTTACATACAAAAGGTGGCATCCCCCCACCCTTAAGATTTCCAGGGGGGATCGGTTCAAGGCAAGGGTTAACACCAGGTAAGTCCTGCAGATTCTGCAAGGCCAGTGCATTCATGCTGCATTTAAGGATGTAATAAATTACCTGTCAGACCAGTAGATGTAAGGGCCAAACACAGCCACGGAGAAGAGGTCCACGTTGGCTGCTGACAGTACAATCTCCCGACCCTCGCCCGTCTCCAGGTTGATCCTCTCGATCTTGTCTGTGCGTGCGTCGCACCAGTATAATCTGTTTTCCTGGAAGTAATTTGCAAATAAGCGTCACTGGCGCAGCTTTTTTGCACTGCGAGATGAGCTGACACGCTGAGAGCCTCGGGTAATTTGGCACTCTTGGTGGGCCAAACGCCTAAAAGAACTGAAGACAATGAGGTGGTTGACTTCTCTATGGACCAGTGTTTGTTTTTTTACTGTAGCATTACACAGTTGGACTGGTTACAATGAGTACAATTGTAAATTAACAACACAATTTGAAGATGTGCCATACGTAATTGTTTGAGAAAAATGGTTGAATACAAATCATCCAACAATTTTGGTCATTGGTGCCAATTCAGTTGTGTTTCAGCACAAAGGATCAATTATGCACTGAAAATGGGGATCTAAAGATGGAAGGTAATAACCCAAACATAGACTATGTCTATGTTTGGGTTATGTTTGGGTCACTTAAATGAGTGAAATGTGTACTTTTAGTACTCAGGGGACCAGAGTAAGGACAGGGCGGTGTGACGGACGGGTACCTCGTAGTCTATGGAGATGCCATTGGGCCAGGTGATGCCTGAGTTGACCAAGGTGACCTGGTCGGAGCCATCCAGGCGTGAACGCCCGATGCAGGGGTTCTGCCCCCACTCGCTCCAGAAGAGATACCTATAGCGGGGAGGCCAGACACAACGTATAATGTCAGACATGTTGCTCAAAATCACAAAGAAGTAAATACAAAACTTTTCAGAAGTTTATGGAGAAGTACACATATTGACCCATTTCTATCAGTCTTCCTATCCCTGAAATGATTACAATCTAATGGGGATCCGTCTATACCTTATTCCCATAACATGCAATATGACCCAGCACTGCTTTTCCTTAGAAGAGTATTAGCGCTCTTGATGGCATCGGGTGCGAGGCCTTTGTCAGTGCTCCAAAACTTTATCCCATTCGCAAGAATGCCATTGCCATTCACTATCCATCAACATCTTTATATAGGTTTGCTGAAGGTGCCTGAGTCTCTTCTGATGGGAAAAGGGCTGCCGGCTGGTCTCTCTATAATAAGTTCCTTTCAAAGCATTGTGCCTCTGGTAACAGGGAAGCTATTGATCACAGCTGAAACCATTGACCACAGAACAGCCCATGTGGTGTTGACATGGATGCTTTTAGCCTTTTGTGAGGAGGAACAAACCCTTTGTGTGGGTGGACAGCGATTGCCCTGGGCTGATCCAGCCCCTCGGATATGACCACGGAGCGGTATGCGCCGGAGAGACGGGAGATCTCGATCAGGTTGAAACCGTGGTCTGTCCAGTAAAGGTTTCCTGTCAAAGAGAGTTATGAAAATGAAACGGCACGTGCTACCTGCTGGGATTTCCCATTCCTCCATTGAGTGACGACTGAAATTAAAAGGGATAGGTTGTCAACAGAACAAAGCAGGTCAATACGTAAATGATAGACAGAGTTTAATAAGGAGGCAATATTAGCTGTTTTTTATTGAAATAGTGTTCAACGAGTCCCTCATTGAACACTTCTAGATCAATTAGCATGCTTTGCTTGTCTTGGCTTCGACTGAACTTGGTGGTGAAACTGTGTTTTGTCTCAATGATTAGAGTTATGTGCATTCAAGCAAAGCATTTACTGCCCTCCATGAGGCCATTGACTGAGATATTACAATTCATAACATTTGGCAATACACAATAACAATTTCCATCAGGCTGGAGTTTTACTGCTTTGCTGAACTAAACCACCAAATAGTGCCGCTGTTTAATATTACCCACGAGCGTGGTTTGAAAATCCATACGTTAACGATGGCATGTTTATGCAAATGACAATTACCATCTCTCTCGGAGCGCATCTTACTTACACCTTACACACACACACAAGTGTGTGCTACATAAATCTAAATGTAAAACGTGTTGAAAAAACCCCAGTTTGCGAAGCCGCCACTGTTTCAGCGGACGGGTTTCATATTCTTCGTATGTCGGCTTCTCACACCGCCGGCATTCGGATGGACTCCCCGCTGCTACTCACCGGCGATCCAATCCACGGCGATGCCTTCCACGCGGCTGATCCCCGTGGTGATGATATCCTCCCTCCAGGTCTGGTCACGCTTGGCTCTGGAAATCCTGTTCAGACCCATGTCGGTCCAGTACACCGTGTCATTTCCTGTGGAACGGGACGTGCCCGTCGGTCAGGCAAATAAGAAGAAAATGAGGTGACGATGATGGCCCTCACACTCACGCACAGGCATGCACACGCACGCATGCACACACACACACACACACACATTCACACACACACACACACACACAACACGCACACGCCCACGCCCACGCACACACACACACACACACACACACACACACACACACACACACACACACACACACACACAATCACACACACACACAC
>JAOPUA010000091.1:7603506-7613730 GCA_027122455.1 Trisopterus luscus | reverse complement strand
GGGAGATGAGGATGATGAGGAGGAGGGGGTGGAGGAGGAGGAGGAGGAGGAGGAAGAGGAAGAGGAAGGCAGAAGGGGGAGGAGATGCAGGATCAGGAGGAGGAGGAGGAGGAGGAGGAGAAGGGGAAGGAGGAAGAGGAGGAGGAGGAGGATGATGAGGATGATGAGAAGGGGGAGGAGGAAGAGGAGCATGGTGATGATGATGATGGTGATGATGATGATGATGATGGTGATGATGATGATGATGATGACGAACGCAATACGTTTGTTCAAAACAACATGATGATGTAATGGAATGCAGTTCAACTTAAATCAGGGTTGTCACATTTTCACCTCATCGGACGGATGGGGCCAGCACTAATGGATGGGATCTTTAAGTGTTTGTATTTGTTTGCATCAATTATTAAACACTTAAGGAACAACAGTAATTGGTTTTATGTTCCAACTCTGATAGTCACAACTCTGAGCGGGGGCCATTAAACATAGTCTTGGGGACAGTGTGTGTCAGACACACTGGCCAATTGAATACCACTGGGCCAGCAGCATTAAATGTTAAAGGGACGGGCTCAGTATGAAATACATACAGCACACCCTTTCTTCTGATAATAATTGGACAGTGTCAATGTGGAATTCTTTATGCGCCGTACATTTTGAACAGCGCATTATCTATTGATGCCATGTGCATTCATTTTTTACAGAACTTTAAAAGTGGGATTGGATGGCCTGGGAAAGGGTCCAAATGAAAAGGGGGGGGTGGAATATATTTATCATGTTGTTAAAGTTATTCAATCATTCTCAAGCCAAATGTCCAGCGAACACAAGGAGTCTCAACTGTGTGCCTCAGGGCAGTTAGTGCAGCGGGGCGATGTGGGGCCGAGGTTGGGGCTATTGTTTATTCGACGCTATAGGGAAAGCCATTACATAATGAATGGGCCCGGTGCAAAGCGTGCAGCGGAGAGACACGGGCGGGATCGGCTTTCATTGTTCTAACGGCCGCACCAAACAACAAAAAGCTGCCGGAGAAGAGCGGGTTCTGTGCTCGTCCTCTAAGAAGCAAAACAGATAAGAGACAGGGAATGGTAGCGGGGAGATCAAAACAAAGAAATACACAGCGCACGGGGTCGACTTGGTAGGCTGTGTTTTCAGGATGAAAAGCCGACCGGGGTTTGGGGTAAGGAGCGGCGGGGTCGGGATTGAAGAGCGGAGCCTTGGTTAAGGGGCCGACGCGGACGCAGTCTATCCCACGACCTGCGCTTTAGCGGGGCGCCACCGCTCAGCGGGGGACCCCCCCGAAACAACAGTCGACAATCGGCCAGGCTGGTGCACTATCGGCTCCCCCCGTTGTTTGTCAAGGAAGAAGTAATCCCCCTGGAGGTGTGGCAAATCAATCGGCCCCCTCAAGGTCCCCCTTCCCACTTACTGAACAAAGGCAAATAGATTCTCCTCCCTCTCTGTCTCTCTGAATCCCCTCCACTATCCAGGCCAAGGATGCCCTACAGGGACCGGCCTTGGGAGGACTCGTTTCCAGTGACACTCGGGTGAAAATGAACCTTCTGTGTCCACACTGCTCAATCAAAGAGATTAGACCCCGCCATGCGGCCGCTCACACCGGATCGCAATCCCATCCCTCTTAAGGACGCCCGGACAAACACGTTTAGAACGAGCACACAAGTGTGCCACTGGAAACCCAAAAAATAACACGCAAAATGGGTTTCTTTAATGCAAGCCCCCCACCCCCCCACCCCCCTTCGCTTTGGTCTCCAGATCAACACACGGAAGCATCTTCTTATCAGGCCCTGAGCTATGGGAGGCTCTGCAGTGACTCTCTCTCTCACTCTCACTCTCTCTGCCTGTGTTTATTATGGGGGCATGAAAAATGAACACTAGACCTGGCACAATTGGGCTGTGGTGCCTAGCTGAACCAACCTGGGGGGAGAGGCGGGGAGAGGCAGCGAGAGAGATCAGGTAAA
This sequence comes from Trisopterus luscus, assembly GCA_027122455.1. Classification (NCBI taxonomy): domain Eukaryota; kingdom Metazoa; phylum Chordata; class Actinopteri; order Gadiformes; family Gadidae; genus Trisopterus; species Trisopterus luscus. The sequence goes on along the minus strand of JAOPUA010000091.1, from coordinate 7,611,760 downwards.
CGACGGCAGCCGACGGCAGCCAACGGTAGCGTTGGAACAGCATGAGTATGCATGGTGGGATGAGTGTGGGAACAAATGGCTGAATTACAGGGTTGAGGGATATTGAGTGTTTGTTTGGTTGCTTATTTCTTGCAACCACACACATCCACTGCACTATGAACACACGGTTAGCCCTTCAAAAGCACTTGAAGGGCTAACAGTGCACTATAAACACAATGTTAGCCCTTCAAAAGCACTTGAAGGGCTAAGACTGCACTATAAACACACTGCCCTTCAAGCAATTAATTTTGACAAAGGATACAGTGATTGCCATAATCCTTTGAAGGCATTGGGAACTTGACCTTGTCAGATGATTTCCACTCAAACAAAATCATGTTTTTGGGAATCCTGAAGTCTGTGTAGGAAAGCTTACCATCGCAGCCACAAATACATATTTGTCGTACTACCAATTCTACTAGAACTATAAATAATTTATGAACCCTGAAAACCTGACGGTTCAATAAAAATGTTGGCGCTCGCCTCCCGGTTCCCTTCGGATGTGCCACGCGGCAGCCTGAATCAAAAACTCCCTTTCACTCAATCTTTACTCTGCGTGGATTTGAAATTCTGATACCAAAAGAACACACACAACAACACCCCCAACCCGCCCCCCACACACACATACACACACATACACACATACACACATACATCCATCCATCCATCCATGGCGACGGATGCGCGCTTTCCTCACCGCAGACGGGGCCCTCGTCCGAGCGGTCGGCGCAGTCCACCTTCCCGTTGCAGATCTTGTCGGGCGTGAGGCAGGCCGCCGTGTCGTTGGCGCACGGGTGCTTGGGCGCCTTGCAGACGGCCGTCTCGCAGGACTCCTCGTCCGAGCGGTCCTCGCAGTCGATGTCGCCGTCGCACACCCAGCTCTTGGTGATGCACTTGCCTGCGGTGTTCGGGAGAGGGGGGAGGGAGGGGGAGTGGGGGGGATATCAAGTGTGATCAAGTTGATTGGCATGAAAGAGGGTTTTTGCGTGGAAACACACGGGGCGCTGCGCTCCGGGACGCTGTGTGATAACAACGACGCCGAAGCCTGGACTCTTTTTTTTCTCAACTTTGTGCTGCTAACGTCGTTAGCGTACGATGCTAACCCGGCTGTCTGCCCAGGGACGCTTTAGCTTTTAGCGTGGGTGCTATGAATAAACAACAGGCACCGTGTTTAGGATTTGTGTGAAAGCATTGGCAAAAAAACAACTGGTTGCGGCGATGAAAACCGTCAGAAGGAGAAGAAAACCCCCCCCTTGATGTTTTCGTAATGCGCTCAGTCCATTGGAGATGAATGAAGAGCCCCTGATGCACAATTCATCAGCAAGAAAACGGAATGGGGAACGGGCCCCCCTCGGCAGCACTGTTTGGCCTACGGATCCTCGACAAAACGTCCAGCCATTCATTCCTTATTAAAAGCCGCTCGCTCAGCGCAGTGCACTTAGAGGTTGGGGCGGATGCGTCTGGTGTGCCGGGCCATTGAGCGCCTGTATCGGTGATGTCTGTTCCAAAGCAGTCCACACATCTACCCCGGATGGGGGGGCCTGTAAAAAAGCTTTCTCCATGTATGAGGGTCTGTGAAACTTTTGCAATTGAGTCGCACACACTGACACACACACACACACACACACACACACACACACACACACATACACACACATGCACAATTGGTATCAACACTAAAAGGCGAGCGTAGCTTAGTAGGAAAAAGGTTGTCTCCTTTGATGGGCTCAAGGCGTACGTACACTCGTACACTTTATGAAGTAATTGCATATTTGAAATAATCTTCCATTGGATGCAAAGCTATTTTCGCTCACTGAATAAACATGAAGTCGAATGTGCCAAATTATTTTCCTGGAGAGCTTCGATCAACACCCAACGCCTGTACGTACGCACACACACACACACACACACACACACACACACACACACACAGACACACACACACACACACACGGTGGGGTTAGAGCCCATCTGAAATTCCCTTTACAGTACAGTGCCGAGCGAGGCGGCGGGGCTGGGGTGGGGGAGGAGGAGGGCGGTGGAGGAGGAGGGGAGCGGTGGAGGTACGCCAGCCTGTATCATGGTAAATGCATTCTGCCAGGTGAGGCTCGCGACGCCACACATCTCCAATTACCTCCCGTCTCCATCAAAGCTGGCTGCTGGAGCCGCGGGATCCCCAGCTCTACGCTGGTACCCATCATACCAGCTGCAGCAGGAGAATTTAGCGACTTGTGAAGGTATGGGAGGGACGGCGCGCAGGAGTTCATGTGCGTGTGTGTGTGTGTGTGTGTGTGTGTGTGTGTGTGTGCGCACATGTGGTACTTTTGGTTCTTTGAATAGGTCGAATTAACTACAGAAGGGTGTGTGAAAACATCAGATGGCATTAGTTATTTCGATTTGACATAATATTAATGTCAAATTAATATTAATGGAGCTTAGTGCAAGTGACTAAAAGTCTTAGTAAGTAAGAATGTTGTAAATGATTCATGTGGTTAATTTCTCTACATTTACTTTCACCACACAGTTTCTCATTTAGCACATAACTTGATTTCCTGTTGCAGGTAAATTCATGAAGGGGAATTAATTAGCCATACCACAGATGCAACACTTATCAAAAGGTTTTAAAATACTTGATGTTGTACATTTCTAGATATGTTTATATATAGATATGATCCAAGAGGAAATGTGCCCTTGATTTCCCACAACTTCCCAATGAAAGCCGTTATTTATGCAACCGTAACCTAGATGTGCAAAACCAAAAAGGATAAGGAGATGTTCTTTTATCTGTGTTTTCATAAAATGAGAAATATATGGTTTTGAATAACATTTTTCGACTTTGGCAATGACCTTGAGAAAAAAATAAAAGATAAAAGGAAAAGCTCAATGCTTTTAAAGTTTGATATGTGATCCAGCATTAAAATGGGCCAACATGTCCAGAGAGAGATTTTCTACTCAAGTGCTGTTAACTTTTTTTATTTATTTGGGTCCCTGCACGATGCAGTGTGGACGACTCCTCTTTAAATGATTTATGAGCAAATATCCCACTTTTGGCTCAGTTATTTCAGGTGAATAAAAAAACGGACCCTCGGAATAACTAGATTTCATCCATTTGGTGGATGAAATGCAAAAAAAAATCCTGACAAATAGCGATAAAGTTGGTACTTAAGCTCATGATAACGGAAATAAAAAACATATTTTCCTTTAAATACCTTGGGACTACATAATCAACTTGAGGCTTGGCAAAGAATTCACTTTTTACTATTTGCGTCGACAGAGAAAAAAACCGACCCCTCAAAATTCAAGTCTGGCTATTATTATCCAACGACACCAGCGGCTGGCGTGAAGCACAGTGTTTCGGTTGTGTGAAGACGGAGTGGATGTGAGCTGGGCCGGAGTGCGAGGGGGCCCGAGGTGGCTTACCGGTGTCTTTGCAGGTGAACTTGGCCTTGGGGTCACACATCCTCTTGGTCCCCTCGCAGCCGCTCTCGTCGGTGCCGTCGTCGCAGTCCTTGTCGGCGTCGCACCTCCAGCGCTCGGGGATGCACGTCCCGTCCACCACGCAGTGGAACTCCTCGCCGCTGCACTCAATGGCGGGCGGGAAGACTGGAGCGACACACGCGTGAAAGAAAAACGTCACGTGACGTACGTGGCGTCTGCATCAGAATGGCAGACGTCGGCTGTGCTACAGCATCACCGCATTGGACTAGTCGTCGTTTCACTCGTTTTGTGAAATACCGTTAATACTTTCATCTACAGTGACTTGAGTACAAGAAGAAGAAGATACACTGGGTCTGGTCTCATTTGGGTTGTGATTGGTTCCTCAGATGACTCCGTTGTGGACATTGGGGTTTGAACACAGAACCATTCGGGTTGGAGGATGACACTCTGACCACCAGACTACCCTGCCCTCTTTCTTCTATACTTTACTTACTTTACTTTAATTACTTTAATTACTGCTACATCCAAAAACAGTGGAGAAATGTAACGTCTGTATATGTTTTGCTATTTGAAGGGCGGGGAACAAGTTTATTTTTCTGCATTTTACTGTTGCTATGAAATAAAAGACCTTGGATGGAATAGTCCAAGTAATATAATCCAATTCTTTTATGTTGTTTTCCTCATCCTCTAGATTTAAATACAGGGGTATCAAGTTTATTCAAAATAACATAATTTGTCTTTTTATTTATACTGTATCGTATTATTAATATCTGAATGGCCTCATCCTGAAGTGAGTTGCTTTGGCAAAAAAACAAGGTCTGTGTCATTGCAGTTCATTTTCTTTTAAATAAAGAAACAAAAAGATTGTGTGATCATCGCAAATCTATTCAGGGAATGAAATGTAACCTCCGATGTGAAATGCCTTCCTTGTAAATGCTTCAACACATTAGTAGGACAAAGTGACCGCCACTGACATCGCCACTGACCAAAACAAGCCTTGCAGTGTACCCTGTCGTCACGAGAGGATCCCAGCAGTGCGATGGGTGCTCTGTGTTTTTTAAAGACGCCGCTGTGATTGACCGCTGGCCTGATTGGACCCGACTCCACACCCACTGCAGTCAGCCACTTTGCTGCTGCCAGACATGATGTGTTCGCATCTCTGCTGTACGCATCCAGTGCTTTATAGTTGAACGGCAAGGCTTGAGTTTCCCCGCCGGCGGTCTGAGGGGCGAAGAGATGTTCCTTCTCCCGGGGGGGTGGGGTGGGGGCAGACATGGTGGTGCTAGATAAGGCTGCAGTTAACATCAGGAAACGATTTGATGAATAGTGTCCACATCCTGGTGACAAGCTACTGAGCTGTGAGGGTGTCTGTGGGCCTGTGCTTTCAGAGGTGTTTTAAAGGCGACGGGGTGTTTTTTCTATATTGGGGGTTCTTCAATAAACACAGTCAAGATAGGAGGGGTCACGCGCGTGAGTCTGGCCCCTTCAGACCACAGGCTAATTAATTGTGCAGGAGTTGAGGTATAAGTGAGTGACAGATCGCAGACACACTCTTGCGCCAGGCGCAATTGACTTTCTACACCGATGCATGTATCGTTGCTAGTTTGCACCCGACGCAAAGCTGATTTTCCCCCGCAGCAAACAGGTGCCACGACACTTGTGCCTGGAGAGGCGTGTCGGCGAAAAGCAGAGGTGTGTTCAGGCGCAAATGATACTTGGTGCTATTTTAGTGATCTAAAAAATGCGCCAATCCAATTGTGCTACTGACTGACTGCTACTAAAAATTCCTGGTCTAAATGCACTAGCGGATAGCGCAGTTGTTGTTGCTAGTTTGACGTGCCACGGCAGGTCGAAGTTTGAAATTCATGTGGTCATGCATCTGTCTCAGAGGAGACTGCAAACGCACTGGCAAAATATCAACTCGTCAAGTCAAATGCGCTGGCTCTTAAAGGGGATGGCAGGTGGAACTCTCATTGGTTTATTGCACATTATGCCCAAAACACAATTCACACAACAATTTATCCGCCGTCAAAAAAGCAACATCGCCATAGAACCGCCCACCAAGCTACTTCTGCACCAAAACACATGCGTTTGAGACCGTCTAACCAGGGCCCCCAATGCCATTCTGTAATGTTGCTGTGGCTAGGTTGGTGTTTATTGTGGAATACACCAGGGGAGCCGCAGACGTTGAACACATTACGGATTCCACTCTTTAGAGCCATCTGTGTCCGTGGGTATCCATCACTAGTCAACTTGATTTGTGCTTGATTTGAGTTCCCCATGTTGATTATGTGCATATTATCAAATCTGAAAATCAGTCAGGTCACATATAGATTACCGCTACAGCGAAAGAGTCAAATTGAAGTCGAATGCCTATTCAAATGAGGCTCGGGTAATCAGTCGCAAATGCATCGGAATGTATTCCCTGTGTAATTCATGTGTTCAGTTCATGCAAGACGAAGATTTAAGTCTGACGTCTCATTATGTGAGGAAAAAAAGCAAGGCGACTGCTAAAACTCGAATCGCGCAGGACCCCGTGACTCGACACCCAGCCAGGCTTCTGTCAAAAGCAGCACAGGCTCGTTTGCAGAGAGCCTCTGCAAGCGTGCGCGTGTACACACTAGATGTCTGGTCATGCAAGATTAATCCCACAACAGCTGTCCATAGGCTTCTGTACCACGCACACGGGGGGGGGGGGGATACGGCAACGCGCCGCCCGGCTCCCACCACAGACGGTGGGGCGTCACGCGCGGCCGTACGCGACTCAAAGGATTATCCCAGATACGTGAGGGCCCTCGACAAACAACACTCTCAAGAACACGCGTGTAAAAAAAAAAAAAACACAACAACAAGGAGGTAACAAGGAAACTAGTACATGGAATTCTCCAGGAGACGAGCAAAGAACTCAACAACCCTACCCTTTTGAAAAGGGGGTGTGTAAAAACTAAGCCGTTTTGTGTCGGGCCGACCGCGTCCCCCCCCCCCCACCGCCGAAATCGGTCTCTCTTACTGGCTGACGAGCCGCCGCAGGTGGCGTTCTCGTCGCTGAAGTCCCCGCAGTCGTTGTCGCCGTCGCAGGCCCAGTGGTCCGGGATGCAGCGGCCGCTGGCGCAGCGGAACTGGTTGTTGGAGCAGGAGTGGACGCAGCCCTTCTCGTCGCTCCCGTCCCCGCAGTCGTCCTCTGCACACACGCGCACACGCACACACGTGCGCGGGCACGCACACGCACACGCACCGCACAAACGCACGCACACACGCACACGCGTACATAGGGTACAGATACACACACACAGGGCACATACACACACGTTAAACAGGAGACACACCCCGACACACATGGCACACACACACATACACACACACACACACACACAAAGAGGATACGCACACAGACACACATGCATACATACACATACACACACACACACACACATGCATGTGCACAAAGAGGATTCACACACAGGGCAAAGTATTCACACACAGATACACACAGGACGCACACACATACATACGCAAAAAGAGGATACACAGATACACACACAGGGCACCCACACAGACACACACAAGCACACACAGGACACACAAACGACGCGTGCAGATCACACACAGAGGTTAAGAAAGTGTTAAGAGTGAGTTAGCAATTCATTCATCTAATGAGCGACCCTTTTGACCCATCCTAGCTGTGTTTGTGTTTCCTTCTCACCAATCATTTCCGTGCCAGTTAATCCGTTTTTCTGTTTCTTGGTCGATTGGATAATTGGTTATTTGGTTGTGTGTGAGAGTGCGTGTGTGCATCTCTGTGGGCAGTCGATGGCTTCAGCAGGTGGCAGCTGGTAGAGTATATCAAGGCCAGGGAGGAGAGACCTGTTGCAGCCTCAATCTCAGCCAACAAGGCCCCCAGATACTTAAAACAAAATGGAAATCGGCTCGTTCGACTGATGAACTGCTGTCCACCACAGGGTTTTGGACGGGGTACAACGACCTGATTTGCGGGCAGTTCGATTAATGACACGAGATGCAATCATTAAATTGGTGTCTTTGACCAATTGCAGGCCGTGCTGTGGGGCCGTGTGGGGAGAGTTGACTAGTTGGGCTGAGTACCCTGCACAAACAAAGGTGATGGGATGCCGCGTTTCAATCTGGTCACTCACCTGCCAGTGTGTCTGTGCGAACGTGCCAACTTCAATTTGGGTTTCAAATAGACGGCCGCCTTTAGTTTAGTTTATTTATTTATTCAATTTATATTTATCTGTGTGCGGATTATAAAAGGCTTGGTTACTCCTAGGCAGCCAAAACCAATCACAAAGTAACAACAACAAATGCATCCTGGGCCAACGGTGGCACACAACGCAGTCGTTGTGTTTTGTTTGCAGTTTCATTAAGCAATTATAGGAAGTGAACCACCAGGAATGACCTCATCAAAACAACACTCCACCAAATCAACGTGCTGAAGGTGGCCTCACCTGAATCACAGTGCCACTTGGCGCTGACACATCTGCCGTTGGAGCAGCTGAACTGAGTCAGCGGCTCACATGTGGGGAAGGCTGAAAGCACAACAACTGCCAAAGTAAGAAGTGAACCACTTTAACCCAGCTTTGGGAAATAACCACCTTTTTTTTTGCAAATTGCCAGGTTTCGCTAATGACAACTGTCGAGAAAAAAAAAAGAATAACAATGCCCTTTAAATGTTTGAGTGACGCGACGGGACCATAGACTGTAAAATATATGGACAAAGCGTCTGTGACGTCACACGTAGATTTCTGAAGAACGCAAATGAAGC
>JAOPUA010000091.1:7585399-7599002 GCA_027122455.1 Trisopterus luscus | reverse complement strand
GGGGGTGGCAGACAAGAAGGCCCGCCTTTGTTTAGTGCTTTGATCGTTTAAACTCATAAATGATGGGCCGAGTTTGAACCAATGCTATTCAAAGGCTCAGGGTTTTAAAAAAGATAGCCCATTGAAGATGTTGTAGCTGCGATCATTAAGATTGTATTACACTTCAAAGTTTTGAGACGTCGTTTGAAAATCATTATTTTACTTTTGAGAATTTTAAAAACCTTCTTCAGACAAAAAGATTAGCCTACAACACACCTCCAGATGGTATTATTATTCTGAATATTAACTTACTTTGAAGTTTCAGTGCATTCCGATTCTGCCTGTTTGGCAGTTTGTCAGTATTCTTTAACAGAAGTTATCTGTTTATCTATCTGTTCTAACCCCATATGGCATGGGTAGCCCTAGGAGGTGGATACTACGTGTGATTGCTGGGTCTATATTGTTGTTTCTTCATTGCATGTCAAAACTGCAGAGAAGATGTTTCCAACTTTTCTACTCTCTTTATTTCAATGCAAAAAAGGAAAGAAAATAAACCCCTTATTCGATTATTAGACTTCGTGGACAGATAGCGCTACTTACCTACCACAGATGAGCGCAGCTCTGCCAACGCTATACTGGTCAGCTGACATGATACACAGGGCTGCCAACTTCGGGTTTTTTTGGGGTGGGGGGGGCTAATGACGCTCAACAGCGCCCATCTACCGTCGGGGAGTTTGGAAGGAACGAACGGGTCTTGGCTGAAGGTCGGGTTTTATTTTTTATTTTTTGCCGTGAGAAATTGGAGGCGTGTGTGCGTGTGTAAACAGGCAAAAGCGTGTGTCACACGGTGAAACCGTGAGAGTTGGCAGCTGTGATGATACATACCTGAGCATGTGACGTTGATTCACACAGCAATGCTAACGCTATACTGGTAAGCTAGTAGCACACATACCTGAACATGTGATGTTGATTCGCACCGCTATGCTAACGCTATACTGGTAAGCTAGCAACACACGTACCTGAGCATGTGACGTTGGACTCGTCCTCGTTGTTCCCACAGTCGTTTGTGCCGTCACACAGCCATCTTTTGGGGATGCAGCGGTTGTTGTTGCACTTGAACTGTTCAATAGGGCAGCTGTGGTTGTCTATAGATAGAACACATGCACACATTGCACGTCACAGCCTTTCCCTGTCGCACATCCCTCCTGCCAACGTTTCCTCCGTCAGTTGATGCTGCCTTCAACGATCATTCTTGGACTTTATTTATTTATTACTTATTTTTTTTATATGAAGGGATGTCATGGTTGGGTAACAAATGCAAACACAATAATAAACACAGAATAATCTGAAATAATTCCTCCCACTTTCCGGTATAAACAAATGTATTAACTGGGAAAATATTTATTCATTTCCGGCAGCATGCGCCACCAAGCTCTCCATCAGAACGTCTTCAGTAAATGTAATTAACAGCACAAGCGTTCAATGTCATTCGGGCAACAACCCTCAGAGGACAGATGAGAAACATCAAAATCATTAACGCTCAATAACTCACAGAACAAACGTATCCAAAGTCCCTTCAGAGTGCATGGGGATTGGTGCAAGATCATTTGAAAAATAAGCTTTTATCAACCAGCATAGAGGAAATGAGGATTTATTCGTGTGGCTTAAAATGAGCCACACCCCAATAGCCAAAGAAGTGTTCTAAAGTCAGAGAGTAAAGAAGTCACCCACAACCTCACTTGTCATCAGGGCAACGTCAACACACCGTTTGTATGCAGAAAATCCATTTTAGACAACACAGCTTGTGTGGACACAGTCTGCCTGACGGCAGCTTTTTGAGGCAGTAGAAACAAAGCCGTAGGATTGTTAAAGTATATGATGCCCAAGCAGAGCAAATAATGGATTTTTCAATTTGGATAATTATGGCAGATTCTTTCCTGCTTGAAAGTGAGTCAGCATCCAAGCGTCTCACATGGCGTTTATCTCAGTGATTTGCTGGAGAGCTGAAGTGCTTCAGGTACAGGGATAGGGTTAGAGCTGGCAGTAAGAGGGATGAACAAGACTTTTACAGTGACATTTAAGAAGGTAAAGTCATCCGTAAAACAAAATCAACCCGCGCCACATCACAGGGCACATTAGGCAGCGCACAGTGTGGCATGGTCTTGCACACACTGTGCCCGGTATAATATGAAGTAGCTTAGACTAGCACAGTTTAGTATGGTGCATAATGCAGTAGCATGGTCTTGCATGGACTAGCATTTTATATTAGTTAGAGATAGCATAGACTAGCCTAAACTAGCATGATGCCTGATGCATTAGCATGGATTAGCATGGTCTACTAGGGTATATATATGATGTAGTCATAGACTGTATAAGGATGTAGTATGATAAAGCTCAGTCTAACAGGGTATATTATGACGTAGCCATTAACTGTATCAGGATGTACAGTAGTTTGATTTGGTCCAGTCTACCATGGTACATTAGGATGCCGCCATAGCCTGTATAACGATGTAGTACAGTATAGAACAGTGTAGCATGGTATATTAGGATGTAGCCATATACGGTATAATGTAGTAGTCTGATTTGAAGTAGTACAGTCTAACATGGTGTAATATGAGGGAGCATGGACAAGCACAGTCTAACATGGTGTAAAATGAGGGAGCATGGACTAGCACAGTCTAACATGGTATAATATGAAATAGCATGGACCAGCACAATCCAGCGTGCATTGAGTAGCATGGTATAGTAGCGTGGCATATTGCCTCGGTACTGCTGTATAATTATAATTGGTGTATTAAGCACGGCGCACCACTGTGCAGACCCCCAGCGGCGCGGTACAACGTTGCCTCACGCGCTCATCAGCAGAAATCAAACGGTGTGTGGCCGCGTAGGGCAAGGGCGGTGTGTGCAGCCTTACAGCCCCGGCATGGTGTGAAACCTATGGCCACGCAAGCGGGACAAGCACGCTCATTCATTTAAAAAAAACTAAAACAACAACAACAACTACAAAAGGTACGCACAGCATCGGTGGGCCTCCTCGTCGCTGCCGTCCAGGCAGTCGTCATCCCCGTCACACTTCCAGGAGGCGCGGATGCAGCGGTGGTTCAGACACTTGAACTCGTCGCTCTTGCACTGCTGGGGCTCCACGCCCCCGGTGGAGACTTCTGATGGGCGGGGGGGGGGAGAGCCAAACAGGTGGGCGAAATCAACAAGAGAAGATGTCTTTTTTTTGAGGGGCTGGGTGTAACACAAAGGTCTCGGGCTGGTTTCCAAGCAACAAATCCGCATGCACAGTTTGCTACCCAGAGATCCCTGGGACAGGCAACGCGATGCAGTAATGAGGCAATGTGAGGCGACGCACACACACACACACACACACACACACACAGACTCACGTATGCGCAAAGACCCATGCACGCAGTGCTCACACCACACACACACATAGACACACACCGGTACAACATAAACAGATTCACAGTGTAAATGTGAGGCGATGCACACACACATACACACGCAGGCACGCACAGAAACACACAGACCCACGCATGTGCAAAGATCCACACAGGCGGTGCACACACACACACACACACACACACACACACACACACACACAAACACACACACACACAAACACACACAAACACGCACACACACACACACACACGCAAAGACACACACCTGTACAACATAAACAGATTTACAGTGTCGCTTAAGGAAAGACTTTTGCTTTCTGATTTATCCGCCGTTCCTACCTGCACAGGTGACATTGTTCTTCTCCAGAAGCTGGTTGTCAGCACAGGCGCAGACTCTGCCTCCTGGGATGGCGAGGCAGAGGGTGCCACAGCCCCCATAATTCACCTTGCACGCATTGTCACCTGCAGACACAAAGTCTCATTTTCAAGCTATATTTTAGAAAAGCCCAGCCATTGGCCGGTGTTTTGGGTGCTGTAGATTTGTCTTTGTTTTGTGTTTGGGTGGGTTGGACGAAAGGCAAGAAATGCAGATCTTAAGGCGACGCCAAGTGGGCTCCACTGTGAGGCGGAATCAAACGGACATCTGTGCATGTTAATGAAGGGGGACGCTTGACATTTGTATCCTCTCTTCTGGACAAAGCCAACGAGGAAGAAATGAAAGCGAGGGAGAAAGCAGCCACAGACAGCTCAAACACTGGCTCCCTTTGTCAATTTCATTTCATGCGAAACCGCCCTAAAAATGAAGCGCCTGAGCCAATGAGATAACGCCCCCTGTTTTGTGTGGGCCAATCGCTAATACTCAGAAGATTGGACAGCCAATTAATCTATTCGGCGACATAAAACATCGGAGGGGTTCGCCAGCGAATGTTTTTCACGGCGCTGAACTGAACCGGGGCTGTGGGTTCCAGCTGCCTGCCACTCCTCTGCGCCGCGTGCGCGGCCTGGCTCGGTCCCCGCCTCATAATCTGCAGCCAGGCAGATTGTTGATAATGAAGTACACACATAATAATGGACGGTTATTTTCTCTCCTTTTTCCCTGATTTCTTTTTTTTTTACAATGTCGTTTCAACAGAGTGGTGTAAAATTGTCCGCCAGCCGTCTTAGATTTTGTGGGCAGTGATGAGGACAATCAATCCTCCCCTGGGGGTGTCTGCTGGCAGGGCGGAGAGAGGGTGAATGTGTGTGTGTGTGTGTGTGTGTGTGTGTGTGTGTGTGTGTGTGTGGGGGGGCGGGGACTTGGCACCGTACCTGCCTGCTGCAGGGACCACAGGAGGAGGCGTATGGGCATGCAGGCCCTGCCGCTGCCAGCATGCACATCCTGCACTTCTATTATCTATTCATCTAACAGCAGGGATCCATCATCATTTGTCGATTGGTCTTTGTGAAGACAGTCCCCTCCTCCTCATCCTCCCCCTCCTCCGCCCCCTCCTCACCCCCAGACTTAGTTTGCCTTAATCTGGGAGAGTGCTCAGCTCAATGCGGCAGAGGCCCCTCATCGCCGATGAAGGCGGCTAGGGCCATGGGAGTTGAGCCTGCTCGTACACCGAGACCATACATATATAAAGATATAGATGAATCTAGTGTGAAAATTAGTAATAGGTATAATGGTACATGTTGGAACAGTGCGTGTGCGTGTGTGTGTGCGTGCGTGCGTGACCGCGTGCGTGCGTGCGCGTGTGTGTGTGCGTGCGTGACTGCATGCGTGTTTGTGTGTGTGTGTGTGTGTGTGCGTCCGTGTGTGCGTGTGTGTGTGTGTGTGTGCGTGCGTGTGTGCGCATGTGCATAGTCAGTAAGTAAGTGCACAGCAAAGTGAGAGATAACGAGAGAACAAAGCAAATGAATGAATGAATAAATAAATACACAAATAAATAAACAAATACATAAATGAATACATCAATAAATAGACCAAAGAAATCAATACGTCCAATACACACAAACAACCAAAGGAGGACTCAACACAACACAACCATCCAATACGACTGAAGGAGGCGCCCGGTCCCGGACCTTGCTGGCTGGGGGCGTCGTAGACCCGCAGGCCGAAGAGGGGGGGCCGCTCGCTGCGCAGCAGGGTGACGTCCCCCGAGGCCAGGTCCAGCTGGAACACCGAGGCGTTCATGTACTCCGTCCAGAATATGGAGTCCCGGTGGTGGGAGATCCCGAATGGATGGTTCAGCTCCTTGCCGTTGTACACCACCTGCGCACGCGTGCGCACACACACACACACACACACACAAACACACACAAACACGCGTACATCCGCACATGTTTATGCAGTGTGTGGGAGTGATGGTAACGACATGAGGCAACCCGTAATGCACCTCAAACCGCGGAGGAAAGGAACGGCTGACATCAAACCGAGAGCGAGATATTTGAACAACGCTCCGGTTATTGTTTTATTCAAACAGTATTCGCCGAGATTATAATTTAATATCTTCACAGGAATCCAATCCTCTGATCGTTTGCATACCCGAATACTTGCCAAAATCCTCACGTGAGTTAATACTGTGTCGGCGAATGTGTTCTCTATCCTGGCAGGCGTTTTAATACACTTGGAGCGCTGGATTGATGGGGGGGGGATAAGGCTAGGTGTGTATCTGCGGAACACAGATTCACACCTGCAGCAGTCCTGTGATGGCCGCCACTAAGTGGCTCCACAGCAGCAGCTGAGGATGGGGTTCCTTGCTGGAAGCACATATCAAGCCATTTCCAGGGGAAAAGGGGGGATTTTTTTGTGCTGATTTCCACAATATGCTTACAATTTGTTTAAGACGTGAGCTGTGCCTAGGGCAGTGAAGCTCAATATTTCATGTATTTACATTTTGAACACCAGCATGGGTTTAACACTTACGCACGCTTTTACTCAATCATAAATAATGTTTGTTATAATAATAATGGTTTTACACTATTGAACAAAAGAAAGAAAGCATCATCAATATTAAACAAAGAAAGATGAATCTTATAAGACGCTAATTCCTCCTAAAACATAGCAACGCACTGACACACAGGAAAAAGACTACAGCCTTGACTCTGTGTGTCGATGCGTTGATCTTAAGGTCACCGCTGCAGGTCAATGTGTTTCCATTGCCCCAGCTGAAAAAATCAAAGAAAAATCACAGAAAGCCCGCCAAAGCGAGGGAACGACGCCTCACCATTCTGCCGGTGCCGTTGAGGTGTATCCGCTCGATGTGGTCGTAGTACGCGTCGCACCAGTACATGGTGCCGGCCCCGTGGTCAAGCGTCAGGCCGTTGGGCCACAGCATGTTGGAGGTGACGAAGATGCTCCGGTGGGAGCCGTCCATCCACGCCCTCTCGATGCGGCCGATGCTGTCGTTGACCTCGTCCTCCTCCCAGTCCGTCCAGTACATCCAGCTGTGGGGACGGACGACGCGTGCGTCACCGGTGAGTTTAAGTGTGAAAACATGAACGCAAAAAGCACATCCAGAGATGGCGCGTGCTAACACCACAGTGATTCCCGTTACCGCTATCCTCAGAAGTAAATTATACCAGCGTGATTAGGAAGAAGAGGACAGCGTCTGAGCAAGAAAAAGAAGAAGAGAGAATGTAAATAATTGATGATCAGGAATATCGATGTCTAAGCCACCCTTAACGCAGAAGACCTAACCTTCCCCCCTAGAACAGAAGGGGCCCAAACGGGACAGGGGAATGGCCTCGGGCCGATCAATCTGGCCTTTCACTTTGGGGGGAGCAACTGAACATCAATGCACAAATTAGTCTCTGTCCCCCTGGATAGTGAGTTGAGAAACACATTTTAATCTGTATGCCTTTTGCACACCAATGGCTGCTCATTTCCAACAGGGAAAACGACATTATCTGAAAAGCGATCGTCTCAACGATTTTCATGGGATCTGTTCTCTGGTAGCAGTGCTCTGGGATTTTCACAGTTTGAGTCTCCGTGACTTAGGACTGTGATGGGGTGTCGGGGGGGGGGGCACTGGTTCTTACAATGATAGAAGGCTCTGCAGGGGGCCGCGGCATGGAATGGAATGATACTCAAGCATGACTGAAGCTACCCACCCCTTTCCCATCTCTCTGTCTCCCGGTACAAGTTATCCTCAGTAACCCACGGTTAATTCAACACGGAGAGGCAGACACTCGCGCACGGCGGATACAAACACACAGGCATGCGCAGGCACACGCACAATGACACACGTGCGCACACGCGCACATTTGTCGCACTACGCCAAAGCACATAAGCTGACCGCGTGCTTACACGACCTGACCAAAGGCCAGTCGAGTATACAGAAAAACGGATGAAGGAAGGTTTCTTTTGGTTTGTCATTTTTCAACCGCGCCACAGATTTCCTTCCGGAATACTCAAAGCGACGACCCAAACGTAAAAGATATAAAGAGAAAACCGCGACAGAATGTTGACGTCGACCGCTGGAAATCCTTATCGTCCCGTTGCAGACGGGAGGTGACTAGCGATGCGCAAGGGAAGGGGAGGCAAGAGGGGAGAACACAGTCAAGAGATCAGCCGGGGGGCAGCATCCATGTCCCCCGAAGAAGAAAGAGTAACCCCCCCCCTCGAGCAAGTCCAGATTGAGATCAAAGCCTGTGTCTGATGCCGTCTTCCACAGGAATCCAATCCTAGGCCAAAAGTGATTAAACCTTCTGTACAACGGGACATATTGTTCCACCCGCAAGGTGGAAGCAATACTGCACCCTTGTCATCCCCGTAAAAAAACGGTGTATAATATAAAAATATATATACGTAGTAATCATAAAAGACAACTGAATTTAAGGGCAGCTTTGGTGTGTGTCTTGTTTGAGCAGAAGATAACAAAAAAGATTGAAGTGGTCGGTTCGTCATGTAACTATATTGTGCTCAGCCGTTTCTTGTCTGGGCCCTAAATCCACACTGGGTGCATCAATTATATAGTGCATCCATCTCTGTACAACCACTGATAGGCCAACGATAAAGGGAGACACATATCCATCGAGATCTGAATACGTTAGATAACAGACCTCCATAAATAATCTAGATTTCACATTTGAAACCCTTTTCTACAGAATATGCAACAACAGAAAGTATTATGCAAATGCCCATATAGGTTTGTCCGCATGCATATATGCATGACCTCGCACACACACACACACACACACACAAAAGGGGTGCAGGTTTTTTTGTTGTACCAAAAGCACAATGCTTTATATCAGGATGAAGTGGAGCATTGTTGTGCGTTGTGTCCAACCTGTTCAGGGGGTCGACCACGATGGCTCTGGGATGGGACATGTCCCCTTCCAGAAGGGTCTTCCTGGTCTGCGAGGCCTGTGCCAGACGGGCCACGCTGATGGTCTTCCTGTAGCCGTCGTTGGTCCAGTACAGGTTGTTACCGATCCAGTCCACCGAGATGCCCTCCACGTTGTCCAGGTCTGGAAGAGGAGAGCAGAGAGGTGAAGGGAAAACAGGAGCAGAGAGATGGGAGCCGGACGGGGAAGAGAGAAAACATGTTCAAGAGAAGCAAGCAATTGAAAGAGAATAGTAGAGAAGCTTAGGGAGGAAGATATCGGAGAAGAGACGATACAAAATGGAAAAAGCTGAGAGAAAGCGGAGAACAGAGATCTCCCAAAAAAGATGTAATTCCATGAACATTTACAATACTGAATATTTGACAGTGACCCATTTTCCTCGTCACCTTTAAAGAAAAATTCACAGCAGACTTCTGGTTTGTGTCGACTGACAGTACAGCACAACCTTGGTAGCGTCTCAATCTTCCCCCACAAAAAGGTTCTCGCCGTACGTGGATGTACCCAACTACATCCCTTAACAAAACCGAAACATCCTTCTGAAGGTTAGATCTTTCAGTGAGACTGAGAGAGAGAGAGAGAGAGAGAGAGAGAGAGAGAGAGTGAGAGAGAGAGAGAGAGAGACGATTCAACCCACCGTCTTTGAGTATCGTTTCCCGCCCGGTGCCGTCGATCTTCTGCCGGCCAATCAGGAAGCTGGTGGTGTCGGCGAAGTAGACGTGTCCCGACTCGGCGTGGTAGTCGATGGCCCGTGGGTTGACCAGGTCCTCGATAGGAACCATGTGTTCGTTGCTGGACTTGATGTTCAGATCCAGGCCCCGAATGACCCCCGGACGCCCCTTCCCGTAGAACAGGAAGAGGTCGTTTTTGGGCTCTGCGAAAGGCAAGAGACCCAGAATAGGCTTTGGTTTATTTTTGTACTTGTTTTTTTTCCCCCCCCTCTCCACACTTATTGTCAATTAATTGGCCTAATTCATCAGTGTTGCTCCGGGCATTACACCCTCTTACTGGAAGCATTGTTCTTATCTGCTCACCGGAGCTCTCCCCATCCATTCACCTTAATGGAGCCTTTAACCACTGGCAGTGACAATAGCGTGCACCCTCAATCACGGAGCGCTACTGTCCAGGGAAGGCGGCAAAAACACCAGAGCAAACAGAGACAATGGTTTTGCCGGGGCGTCACGTGCCGGCGCTTCAGAGCTAAAGTAGTGCAGCGCGGCGTCTGGGCGGGAAAGGCAAACAGGGGAGCTGAGACAGCTCGCTGGCGGGGCCCACCAGGGGAACCGGCAGCTCGGGCAAACCCTCCAGAGATCCTCCGCCCACAGAGGGAGAGGGATAAATAAAGGAAGTGAGAGGGAGAGAGAGAGAGAGAGAGAGAGAGAGAGAGAGAGAAAGAGAGAGAGAGAGGACCCCTACTCGCTCTCACCCCCCTGCCCCAGGAGACAGAGCTGCTTGGGGGGTTGAGGACCACACACGCCTCACTTCAATTTATCATCTCACAAGGAAGCAATGGGGGGGGGTGTAAAGGAGAGGGGTGTAAAGCAGAGGGGTGTGGGGGTGGGGGGGCAAAGTTACCCAGGAGACAATTAAGCGTTGCGCGAGACCCAGATATCAAACCCCCCCCCCCCTCCCCCACCCACCCCTCCTCCTCTCTGACTGGCTGTATGAGGAACTGCAAGCATTTAGCTCCCAATTTCATTAGGCTGTGGGAGTAGCATAATGGAGAGAGATAGACAGAGAGAGAGAGAGATGAAGATAGATGGAGGGAGAGGGACAAAGAGAAAGAGAGACAGAGTGAAAGAGACAAGAGGTGACTAGAGAGAAAGAGAGAGAGAGAGAGAGAGAGAGAGAAGGAGAGCGAGAGAGAGATTGAAAGACAGAGAGGGAGAGTGTCATAAGAACATCTGAGGAACAAGGAGGGGGCATAAATCAAACGTGTCACAGCAGAGACAGCCCCTTCGCTTCCGTGAGGCCCCCGGATCGAAATTTGGTGGGGGGAGCCCTACGATAGTGTCATCAATTTGATGTTCTGCTTTCATTGTCAACTACACAATGTCCCCCAATTGATCAGACCGGCAACAAATGCACACAAACTTAAATCCCCATTATGGCGATAATGAATCAGGCCCGCAGCAGGTCGATGGTGAACTGTCCCTTTCTAATGGGCCCGTGTCCATTGGTGTTCATCTCCATCTCTGTCAGCCCCGGCGTGATGCCTGCACACATGCATGCATGTAAACACGCGTGCAGACGGCCAGACCGTTCACACTCTGCACGCAACCAACTGCCTTTTTATGACACGTGACCTTTTCGAGGGCGGCTCGGAGGATTATGAGGTGACTAATGCTCATGACACATAGTGACACATGAAAATGAACTTCGTCTAAGCAACTGTGGAGTCTGTAGTCCTTTATGGCTGTGCATCCTGGACCCTGAAGCCCACCCGGCAGAAGTCTCTGGATGGATGCGACACCAGAATGCTGCGTGTAATACTGATATACTGAATAACATCGACCAGCAGGAGCATGTTACCAACAAGCATCTGTATGGGGGGGGGGGGAGGATGGAGGATGATTCTTGCAGGTCAGTGCCACAGACACCACAGAACTTCCATCTAGCAAGCTAGCTCTCTGGGAGCCAACACACGGGCACCGACTAAGAGGACGTCCCACGCCCAACGTGCGTGGACACACTAAGGAGAGCTCTGCAGAACCGGCCTGGGTGTACGGTGGGCCGCGTGGATTGGAATCTCCGATGGCAAAACCGTCACCAGAGCGACACGCACAGCGGTAACAGGTTCAAAGCTGGGCTTGCTACACAGGGGAAAACCCGAGCCGGGGGGGGGGGGGGAAATCCTTAGGATAAAACGTTGCATACTCACTTTTACAGGACTGTCCGTCGGCTCCGAGGCTGTAGCCCGTGCGACAGCGGCAGGATCCGGACTTGTAGCTGCCACTCAGCAGGCAGATGTGGGAACATCCCCCGGGCTTCCCGTACGCGTCCGTCTCACACGCGTGGCTCCGGACTACAGACGTCGCCGGGGGAAGGTGGGGGGGGGGGGGTTGGTTGAAAGACAGGGACGCGCAGTTACGGTCACACGATCCCGACGGGAGTAGTCGTGTGGCAAGCCGGCCAGCCAGAGCGTGCCGACACCCTTAATAAGAAACGTCCCCTTACCTTTGGGCTGAGCGAGCGCGTGGTAAACGCGGATCCCTCTGGCGCTCCCCAGGCCTGTCAGCGTCTTGGGCTCGGAGCTGAGGTTGAACCGATGGATCTGCAGCAGCTCTGATGAGCCGCTGACGGTCCCCTCGGATGGAGCGGAGCGGGAACACAGGTACAGGTAGTCCTCGAACACGGCTAATCCATAAATGTATGAGACCTGTTGCGAGACGAGGAAAAGGGGGCCTGTGATCAATCCGTGGCTGACGGTCACCGGAGAACAACAATTCTCCACTCAAATGCAGATGAGGTCATAGCGTAACGTTGGTGTGAACACACTACTCGCGCACAGGTAACACTACCAGTTTACAATCGAGGAGGAGATTCTGCGAGCATTCGTAACTTCATATTCTGTCCCTCAACATTGTGGTTAATATCAAAGGTTGCTGTAGCATTATAAAGTCATTTTGCTCACTTTACAGTTGCTTTCTTTTCCAATGAAAGAATCATGGTCTCTATATTTTACATCAACTATACATTAACTTAACTGCTACAACCCTTCTATTCTTTACATTCTCTTTCATTCCTTCTTCCTCCCGGTAACAGCATAATTACCAGTGTGGCATCATAAAAGGGTAATCATCTGGTTTCATCTCACGTGATCTAACATGCAATACAAAACACAGAGCACCGTAGCGAAACGAGTCGCTACGGTAGAGAGTGGGCTGTGCTCCACTGGGGGTTCACTCTCCGCCATGCTAGCTGTAGCCACCGCCGTGGCTGCCATGCCACGTTTAGCCGCCCATGCGTGAAGCACCACGCTCGGCTTCGCCCTGACCACCGGGTGCCCAGTGGGGCTTCACCCTAACGCAGAGGGCACTGGGAAAAACAAGAGTCGCCCCAAAAAAAGCGACATGGAGATAAATAGACGAGAAAAACAACAAAAGGTACAAACTCCACTCATCCGTCACTTTCTCCAGATGTGGCCTGCTGGAGCAACGCAACACTTTTCTTTTTTTTCTTTTTGTTCTACCGAGCTACCTGTCACATTTGCGCTGTACGGGTTGCATAACAAGTGCTGCCTTCCTTCCCTATTGTGCATTCGATTCTTGTTTGTGATGTATCACTTGAGATAAACTGTGAAACGGATCGAGACAAAAAGCTTTCAATTGTCTACTCAAAAATAGATTAACTATCGCGGCGCATATATCTCAAAACACAGCGATGAGGACGGGAGGGCGGAATATTCCCTTTGAGCGGGGCAGGCCCCGAAGGACGAGCTGTCTCCAGGGTGCACTGCCGATCCCCCTATATCAAACACAATGGCAGGGAACGCCGGATGAGTCTTGACCCCCTTCAGGACACAGACCGGCCTTTATCAGCCAGATTAATAAGGCTACAGTCGTGCTTTTACAGAGGCCAAGGGTTTCATAAGCCTGATGCCGTGAACACCTGAATAGACAATAAGGTACTTGAGATCTCCCCCTCTCCTTGCCAGACAGTGAACCGCCAGTCCGCGTACGACTTTCAAAGGCTACTATTCTAAGTAGCTAATAATCTATAATTAAAGGCTTCCAAACTGTGATGACGGGTGGGGTACTAATGACTTGCGCTCGGCTGTCAAAGCCCTCCACATACATACTGCGCTTGCTTCCGCCTTTTCTTTGTGGGGGGGGGGGGGGGGGGGGGGGGGGGGGGGGGGGGGGGGGGGGGGGGGGGGGGGG
>JAOPUA010000091.1:7482078-7499263 GCA_027122455.1 Trisopterus luscus | reverse complement strand
TGTGTGTGTGTGCGTGTGTGTGTGTGTGTGTGTGTGTGTGTGTGTGTGTGTGTGTGTGTGTGTGTGTGTGTGTGTGTTTATGAATACGTGTCTGTATGTGTGGTTGTGTGTTTGTGTGTGCATGCATGCATACATGAGTGTGTGCCCACATGTCCCTGTGTCTGTATGCATGTGTTCTGGATGGGTTGAGTGCAGGGCAGGGAGGGTGTGGATGGAACCCTCTGTAAAATACTGTTATCAGTGAATCCAATCGCCCTGGCAACCGCGGTCAGAGCCCAGTGAAACTCCAGGGCCAAATATTTGACAGGAAAGAAACACAAGCCATTTTTCCACAACACGCGTGAGGAGAATATTTTATCTTCCCTGTCACCCAGGATTAACACGGTGTAACTGGGTGCTGGTATTGTACAACGCTCTGTCTCCCATGCCTGTCTGGGCTAAATCACTCTCAGAGCATGCTGGAACACCCACCTCAACAAATACAGTTTGAGAAAAGGTGAACTTACTCTTACTGACATTCTGCCAAACATTATTGTCATTATTGTTTCCTCCTCCACCCCTTTCGAAACCACAACATGAAATCCTCCAGTCATTTCCGGCTTGTAAGACCAACACCACTGAACTGGGTCCAAGACTTGGTTCTGTTGATGCCAGACACAATCAGGGACATTGCAAAAAATGTTTTCTATTTTATGTGACTCATTGTTTCAGCATCCACCAGATGTTTAAATAAATCATCCATCGAGGTAATCGAATCATTTACGTGCGTATCTGTATTTTGGCACAGGGCCCAACTCTAGGAACTTCACCACTGTGCCAATCTGCACATTAGTCACGAGCCTGCGGTGGTTCGGTTCTGTGGGCCCAAAAATCAGACGGCGACGACACTTTGTCTTCTTGTAAAACAGACCGGATTTCTAATGACATGACGGAGACCAGATACAGAGCTTTACCCAAATCAACCCGCTGGCCATCAAAGAAACAACATGCTTGTTAAAGCCTTTAAGGACAAACATAACTCACTGTGATTTTGCTCGTGTTGACAGCCCCGTCGAAACATCCCCAACGCCTCGTCAAGTCATAAGCACAGATGCTTTTTGTTTTCTTGTCTTGTGTTTTTATTAGGATTTGGTCTTTATGCGTGTTTGAACAAACAACATGAATATTATTTTTTGATTTATCAATACTGGCCACAAAATATGTTAAGCACCCACATACTCAAAAAGCACAATCAAATGATGTGCAAAGCGCTCAAGATGCGGTTTTGCACTGCTTCTATCCATACTGCCCGGTCACACTGAAGAGCTTAACCACACAACGTTGCTGATACTAGTAATAGCCCACTTTGGGCTGCTATAAACATTTAAAATTTGGTCTTGGCAGTTTTCGACTGCTTTCGACAAACTGAAATGTTGCGTCGCTTTAACATGCAGCCTTCGGGGACGCATTTCTGGACACAGTCTGTTTAACCAGTTTACAGTTTGTGCCTGCCAATTTGCATCTCAACCCACAGTGTGACTTGGGGTGAGATTAAGGGAATAGGGCTAATGGTGGACGGCACACCTTACTCTGCTCATAGAGCCACAGAGCCAGAGCTTATGAAGACAGCTAGCATACGTCCGTGCAGGCAAGACACCCACACAGACAGACACTCACACAGGCATGCT
Organism: Trisopterus luscus; assembly: GCA_027122455.1. Classification (NCBI taxonomy): domain Eukaryota; kingdom Metazoa; phylum Chordata; class Actinopteri; order Gadiformes; family Gadidae; genus Trisopterus; species Trisopterus luscus. Next base: position 7,497,596 of record JAOPUA010000091.1, on the reverse strand, counting down.
CAAACACGACATTTCCGTGATGCAAATGTTAACGCATACACAGCCACCTACATGAAATAAATTAAAGCACACAAATCACACCAAATTTTTCAACTAATAAAAATAAAAACACAAACTTGAGACTCACATGTTTCAGTGCATTGATAACCGACCACATAACACCTTAAGTCTCACAGAAAGAGTGCTGTTTTAATGTTCCTATCAAATGACTGCTGCCTGTTAACAGCATCAAGATATAACAAGCCATTCAATAAAATACAAAATGGTGCAGCCCCCCTCCCCCCAACTTGGAGGGCTTCCGTCAGACACTACCTCTCAATAAGGATGCAATGGAGCAATGAGGTAAAGATATGTCGTACCTTTTACCTGATCTTCATTCTCCTTTATATTTATTTTGTCCAAGAGCAGTTAAGCTACACAATGTAGATAGCTGGATACATATTTAGACTAGCATAGCAATATACCAAATGAGATTCAAACACTGCCTCCTAGGGATTGGTAAAAATAAAATAAATACATTTTCAAAAGAGTAGAAGACATGCATGAGCAAGGCCAAAGGGACATAGCCCACATGTGACAGGAATGCATTTGGGATTGTCTGGTTCTAGTATAGCTGTTTAGATTAATCAGAAAATACAATGCTGTGCGTTCCTCAGCGCACACTCTGGTGGAGCACAGCTATCTATCAAGAAAGACATTTTGGTGGGAGATACTAAAATATACACTCATAATATCTCTCACACACACACACACACACACACACACACACACAATTACAGCATGGGGACTTGTCTTTTGTCCTTGCTGTATAATATTTTTTTGTCTGGTCAAGCCCGACAGATTTTTTCCTGAATTTATTTTTATTTAATTGTATGTTTTGTTTGAATATTTATTTTTTTATTTACGGACAGCCTCATGGCTCAGCCAGTTGAGGTTTATTGCCATGGGGATGAGTAGTTTTGGGAATAAGAAGGCTTTAGTTTTTTCTCCAACTGCCAAAATGATGAAGGATGCCCCCCAGGCAAAAACATGAACCTATCTGGGATGACGTGATAACAAAGTGAATGGGGGAGCTTGAGACGTGCTGAAATTGGCTCATACGGCGTAGGGTGAACGCCCCCTCTTCCTCTCCGACTTGGGGATGACCGCCAGCGTTAAGCGGCACCAAGTATCCAATTGTTTAAACACAACAGACACCAGACTATTGGGGAATGACTCATTTTTAACCGTGCCTTGGCTCCTCCGGTGTTAGCCCTGCGTGAACAACAACACGTTTAGGAGCGCTTACGAAGCATTTTTACAAAGATTTCCCGATGTGGTTCATACCAACCCTCCACTGGCGCCTTTTGCCTTTGACCGACCCGCCCTTGGAAAGCAACAACAATGTTACCCAAGCCGTACCTGTTTTTGAATCAATTATGAATCTTTTCATACTTTGCACATGTGCGTACGAATGTGCAAAAAAAACTGACTGCATTTGGGAGGACGCGGGCGAGGGAACGTGCGAAATAAAGATGAGCTATCGCGTGCTACAAAGTCGTTAGGTCAGAGAGACGTGGAGGAGGGCGGGCGAGAGAGGCTCTCAAGTTTTTTTGTCCTAATGAAGAGCATGTGTTCCACCGGGAAACATCGCCCGCAGCCAGTGGATCTCACTAGGAAAATTAAAATGAAGGCTTTGGAGTGGTAGTAGTGGCCCTCGGGTCCCCTGGGGGGTGGGGGGGCGTTGGGGGTGGGGTACGGCGTGCTGGGGTGAGGTAGGGGGTAAAGCTGGCAGGGGTAACGCACCTTTTAACACACAAAGGTTGTTTAGAACGCCTCCAGGCGCTTTCATGTGCCGGGATCGGTGACTTGGAAAGATATATGTCTGCTGGCCCCTCAGCAGGGGAAATCTGGAGGAAGATGGAGTCGACGCGCACACACCTGAACGTGCTGGTGACCTCGTTACGGGCCGGGGCCCAGCGTGGAGCCCTGCCAGATATATGCAGATTAACCCTGTACAGAGAGCTCTGCTCCTCTTCCACCACGCCGCATGATTCAGAGCCTTCCCCGTGTGTTAATTGAAAAAAAAAAAAATGGTAATGATAAGACTTGTTTATCTCACTACCGGCTCCAGGCAAGTTAAATATTTAAACAACGCTGCAAAATATACATGTATTTCTACAGATAGAGGATAACATCACCAAAAGCTTGGGGGGGGGGGGTATAGAAATAATTAGTGTACATTAAATACAAAAAAATAAATGTGAAAAACTAAAAAATATGTTGTCCAGGGATCGGTGAGGCAAGATTGTTTGCACCCTGCCCTGCTTTGAATTTGCATCCAAATTTAGGGGTCCGGTCTAGTTTTAGATGGGTGAACGACCTGCTTCACTGGTCTTCCCAGTGGGGGCATGCCGCCAACTGTGAATTCTAGGGGGGAAAAAAACAACCGGAGCCTGCCACGTGTCACTCTCTGAGCCACAGAGCCTGACCATCATGGTGGTCCGTTTGGAACCCCTCCTGATGCATTCAAGCGGCTTCCTACGACTCCTCTGCTGACAACAGGATGGGATAGATTCAACCTTTTATTTTTTGGGATTTCATTTTTCCTATATTTCTCCATAATTTAAGTACAACCTCCGATTGTAACCCTTCCACCCGACATTTACAATTAGCAAGCGCCAAAAAAAAAAGTGCCATATCTAGAATACCAGCCTTCTAGTTAAAATCACCATGATTTCCTCATTGGGCTGAACCCTAGCTTGACTTCTTGTTTGTGTCTATGCAAATATCCAACAAGGTTTTGGGGGGGGGGGGGGGGGGGGGGGGGGGTGCAGGGTGGGCTGAGATGAGACAGTGTCCTGCACTGCCCACGGGGACAGTGTAACGGGCAAAAAAAAAAGCCGGGGCCCCTGTTTGGGCCAAGCTGTCGGGGTAGACAGATGCTCAGCCGTGACCTCATAGGCCGTGCCAGGGAGCTCACTGGCACACGGCGAGAACAACCAGGAAGAACCGGGATGGGATTTGTGCTGGAGGGGCGGGGGGGTCTGGTAGGGTGGGTTGGAATGGCCCAGAAACCTCCTTGCTTGGAGCTGTCTTAGCCTCGTCGTGGCTTCAGCCTCTTCCTCGCGAGAAGGGGATTGTGTTGTGGCGATATCCCCGTACTCCGTCATTCCTTAAACCGGCCGAGAGCGAGAGTTTGGAGTCAGCTATGGTGGTGCAAATTATCGAGGCCAGAGAGAGAGAGAGACAGAGAGAGAGAGAGAGAGAGAGAGAGAGAGAGAGAGAGAGAGAGAGAGAGAGAGAGTGGCACCAGGAGGAACACCGTCTTGTCCAGATTCTGAAGATATGACATCCCTTCCAGATGCCTTTTTCTGTAATTAATTTGCTTTCAAGGAGACTGAAGAGAGCACTTGAGGACACACTTGTCAAGAAGACACAATGTCAACATGAGGGCACACACTGCTGCACTCCTTTCGGGAGGTGTAGAGCTCTCCATTTGCCAGTTCAAAACACCTTGTATATATGGTTTAGGTTGTTCTGACCTGTGCTTTTAATATAAAATATAGTGGGCAATTAAGCTTAATGCCTGGACTGGCTTTTATTCCTATTTACTGCCCCACAAGGTAAGTCTCTGTCGGCAGTCTTAAAGTGATTATTTAAGTGATGAGTTATAAAATCTGCCATCCATTCTCCACCCTTTGTTATTTATGTGCTCCTCGCCTCCTTCCACCACATCCTCGCGCCGGGATATTATACAGTCGGCGTGCGTGCATCCTCCGACGTGATTTAATCAAAACAGAAAGGTGGTGTGAACTTTCTGCTGAACATTCATTTTATTTCAGATGTTTAAATGCATGTGATGTTGTTTTACCTGGTGTTGTTGCCTGGCTGTTGAAACTATTCAGTTTAGTGCGGCAACCGAAGAACAAATATAGCCTTGGGATGGGGGGAGTGGCAGGAGGTGGGGCCGTGGAGGGATGGGGGGTGTGATTTGCTATAGGTGTACATTTGCTTATTGTGTGGATTTAACACTTCAGCTAACTGAAATCACGGCGTTACTTAACAAGTAAACAAGTGTGTGAGTGTTGTTATTTCTTATTAGCATTTTGTCTTGCCTCAGGCGTCGAGAATGACAGCTATTCGGTGGATGGATTGCGCCTCATAATGCTACGCCTCTCATTAAAGTGGCAATCTAGAAGATCTCCAAAGAATTTCCTTTTGAAAAATGTCAGCTAAAGCGGTCATCTCGACGATCTCGGTTTAGCTCCCTTTGGCGGCACCTATGGTGGGTATGAACAGTACGCCGCCACGCACACAAGTGGCTTGAAGAGCGAGTCTGTCGCAGGTGACTCCACCACACCCTCTCTGGTTAACCAACCACTGCTAACTCATTACGTCCTTGCATCCAACCGCAAGGGCCTGACATGCGCCACCCAAAAATGTAAACCTTGCGTTGAGGCAACACAGCAGCAAGGGCTGTGATTGGTCCACTCACTAAAACACGACAGAACCAAAACAGGTTCACGACTGCGTGGAAGTGTCTGCACGGTCATTGTGTTGCGTTGAAACGGAACCATAACTGAACCACAACTGAGCCGCTTGTGAATGCAGGGCAGAAATATCGCCACACACAGTAACATTCATAAAACTGCAAATCCAAGGTTTTATATCAGTCGGCCATAGACTCAAGCAACATTGTGTTGTCTCATTCACAATAGATTATCAAGAAACTGAAATGCACCTACTAAAAGCCAGTCGAAAAGCTCTTTGACAATATCACTTTAAGGCACTATCTAACTCTGAATGAGCGACACAATAGGGCTGTCACTTTTTATTCGATATTGAAATTTGCATTTGAATATGATGTGACATATCCGCATTCGAATACATATAATCGACCATGTTGTGTAGCGCACTTTTTACAGTCTACGATTCGATTGTTTGGTTTTTACTTTTTATCTTATTGTTTGCCGTCTCATCCATTCGCGGGCGCACTAATCAAGCAAATAATATATCCTGATTCGAAAATGGACAACGCACTGAGCAGCCAGCCTGAGTGGTAAATTGCGACCCCAAGACATCCCCGCTGACAGCAACACGCTGCCACTGGCTGCCACAAATACATTGATGAGCAAATCCCTGTGTGTGCCAGGCACGTCTGTAACACCATGAATAAAGAGAGAGCCGCACTTGATCCAGATCAAGTTGATAGACTGGTGTTTCTAGCAAAAAACATATAAAAACATATATGCTATAAGCCTTAGTACTCCTGCTGCTGGTCTCCTGTTTAACTTGTCACGTCATTGTTTGCGGTGGTGCAGTTCCAATTCACTTTTTTGTTTTTCATTCTATAGATTTCCATAGATTTGCAGAACGATTACAAACAGAATGTAGGTGGCCTCGTTCTCGCCATGAATTCAAATCACAAGTGGCTCGCTTTTTCCGCCAAAAACGGCGATGCGAAAAGGTAGGGGTAGAATAACTTAATTTAAAGAAACCAACATGAATGATTTGTCCCTGGAACCATCGTCAGTCGTCACAATTACCATACTCACCATTCTGGGTTCACAATTATAAGGCAGCCGCTTCCGGAGCCGGATTTAGCCTGCTCACAACAACTACTATCAATAACCATGGTGACAGTTATTTGAAAGATATATCTTCTTTAAATGCTTTAATATTGCTCCTCGACAGAATAAAGTCAAAGCCGGAAATAGGCAGGTAAACAAAGTTGACCTCCCCCTGTCACCTTGTCAGCCAACCATGTAATACTTTGATTGACTGCAGACAGCAGGAGGGCTGAAAAAAACCAACAGCACCTCGTACACACACACGCACCTCGTACACACACACACACACACTCACTCACACACACACACACACACTGCAACCCAACAACCCAAAACACACCTCTCCGGGGGTCTCTTGTCGACATGCCTCTTATTTCCGTTTGAATTGTTCGTCTTCGCTATGCAGATCGGCCTCTAATTTGCAAGTCACAGCATATATGCTTATCAAATTGTAAAGACTTTGGTGACTGCCATTTAATGAGGCTGTTGTCAAGGATATAGGAGTCTAGAGTATTTTTAAAGGTATAAACTGCTTATAAAATAGCACAGGCCCTGCTCCGTTCAAACTGCAAAGTGCCGTGGTAGCAGTTTGCAGGTCTCTCCCCCCCTTGAATTAAGAGGATGCCAAAAGTGGATGGGGGAAAAAAAAGAAGAAGCAGAATGACAGTAAAACAAACCATTGTGATGAACTGCATAGCAGAGACTGAGTCAAGAGTAAGAAACCTTTTTTTGGGAGGGATGGAAGCAAACAGATACACAACGTGTACGTACAACGGAGCCAATCTCATTCTGAAATTCAGTTAGTGCTCCAAATTTGTTTGCCAGGTGGACCATGAGTATTTTTTTACCCACTGCCTCATTCATTTTACAGTCCAATCTGTTTGTTTCAGCTCTCTGATCCGAGCCAGCCGAGGGTATCCACTTTCTCCTAAAGGCTATAAATAGTAGAAGGAATCCACACATCAATTAAATGTTTGAATGATGTCATCCTGACAAAAAGTGATAGAGCTGAATCTTGTTTCTTACACATTAAAAGACGGTGTATATAGAATTAAGTGCCATCGAGCCGTAAGGTAAGTTATCCCTCTCCCTCGGGGTGAAGCGTGTCCTCGATATATTTAAAGATAGTTTGAAGCTATTAACTTTACAAGTAAGCTAGCCACTCTGATGAATACATTTGAAAGCATCCTCTCTATAAATGTCTGTTACAATGTCTATTCTGGGCTAGAAACCTGGCAGGGTGTCATGGCTGTCTCTGTGGAAGAGGTAGCTCCCCATGCAGATATAAAGGGCCCGTCGGAAGGTAACAAAAACACAACCATTCCTTTTTTCATGGGATTATACACTAATTAAAATATACTTATGAATTATAATCCATTTCTGCCAAGTCTGTTCCACTGGATGCCCTTAATTCTACACACGGCACCTTTTCAATTGCGTATTGATGATCAAAGGCAATATACTGAACATAATTGAACACATTGACATTGTCATTGATCTTTGGGTTATATAACAAATAATATAGTTACATTTTTTGTAAATGCAAATTGGCAACCACCATTTGTGAAACAATTTCAGCAACAACATAAAGGGCCCCATCTTGCACCAAGCGCAATTGACTTTCTACACCGACGCATGTATCGTTGCTAGTTTGCACCCGGCGCAAAGCAGATTTTTCCCCGCAGCAAACAGGCGCCACTGCACTAGCGCCTCGATAGGCGTGTCGGCGCAAATGATATTTGGTGCTATTTTAGTGATCCAATCCAAATCCAATTCAATCCAATCGCGCAACTGACCGAGAAATACCTGGTCGAACTGCACTAGCGGATAGCGCAGCTGGTGTTGCTATTTTGACGCGCCATGGCAGGTCGGAACTGCAACACGCTTACACACAAGTAGGCTATACACAGCGCAAACATGCAAACTGTTAGCCTATCCATTTAAATATCATGATGTCAAAGATTGTTCATATGAGTGAAACTGCATAGAAATAGCATTTGGATTGTGGAAAAAGTCATTAGGGGCTGCATGAATGAACGCAGTGGAGTAGGCTATGCCATGCGTTTTAATAATATTAATAAACGAAATAAACAGCTGATACAGCGGTAAGTTGTACTTATAAATCAATGCATCTGCAAACACCGTAGGCTACAGCAAACACATATTTTCTTGACAGACAATCGTGAGAAAACCGCGAGTGAGTGTTTATAAGAATGAATGAATGCGGGTGATGCTTGGCGCGCGAGTGTGTGCGCGTCCATCTGTTAAAACACACGCAAACTAAACACGTAACACAAAATACAGTCCATGGCGATGTATATTAACGGGGGGGCACATGCATATTCTAACTGCGTCGAAGCGAACAAGCCCAGAAGACGTCGAGTCACAACGTGACTTAATTTCGACAAGAAAACATAATCTTATAGGAATGGTGATTTCAAGGACAACCTACTTTAGAGTGGTGTACCCGAATAACCACTCCCAGCAAACATTTCTGCATTCAACAAGTCTAAAGCCGGCCACACACCGCCGGCGCAGCGCCAAAAAGAACGCTCCCATTATTTCCGACGGACTAGCCCATACCTGCGGCGCCTTGACGCGCGCCGGCGTGCCGCCCCGCTAAGCTGTTCTATTCCCTAGCGTCGGCGCGCGTGAAAAGCGCTTTTTTTTTTTTTAAAGCTATTTTGTACATCCCGGTGGTTCCCGTAGGCACCTCTATATCAACTCCACAACATTTTACAGTCTATGCTCCACAACCATTGGTTTCGCCCTCTTTCGTTTATCCGAAAAATCCAGAATTGTTTATTCTGTTGAAATAAAAATAACTGATTTACATGCAAAACAGTTTGTATTCAATTAAAATTAATAAATACTGGCTGCATACATGTAAATGTGTGCCTATGTTAAAGGCTACATGGAAATTGTTGATGCAGAAGATGAATAATTCCACAATGTAATAATAATGAGCAATGACAGTAAACAAAGTGATAAAGTGCCCGACAGTAAGTGACTATGAATTAAAGTGACTATCATAGTAAGCACAAACATAGGATCATGGGCATATAGCCCATATATGTAGCCAGAAAACAACTAATATAACGTTATGATAGCCTACCAACTATGTTGGTTGATATGTTGCTTTAAAAACATAATTGCACTGCTGAGATTATACCTTTTTTAAGTAATTAATCAAAAATAGATGTAAAATAAATAAACTTCAATATGCAATTCTCCCATGGCGTTTTGTCACTTGTTGTGGTTGGCTGAAAGGTGACTTCCTGTTTATATGCTGCAGCGCGAGTGGCGCCATGCTTCCTATTGGTGCTAGGGGCGGCATTTGACGAGCTGAAACTGTGTTACGCCGGCGGTGTGTGGCCGGCTTAATATATGCCGGGTCACAACGTGACTTTATTTCGACCATTTGCCAACATGAAAACAAATAGGCCTAGGGAAATGGTGATTTCAAGGAAAGCTTATTTGACAGTGGTGTAACTGAATAAACACTTTATATCGCTGTTTAAATTAACTTCGATGTCACTCTAACTTTAATTTGAACGGTAATGTTTACACATGAATTGTCTTATTGAAAAGGGTTATTACATTTTATTATTATTCTAAACTAAACATATGCTATGCTATGTATATGGCCAATACAGGTGCTAAAATGTTTTATTCCAGCATTTACTCGAGTTTCATTTCAGAAGTATTTTTCCTTGCGCACCAACACGTAATCCCTCCAACGCATGCACATCAGGTGATATCAGTTCACCGTCAAGTTCGGCAGGCATGCGAGAGTTGTAGGTGAGTGTTGAAAAGACACTGAAATTTAAAATTCAACTGTATTTGTAAAGACATTACCCTTTTATCATTTGCATGCTAAACTGTTGAATTTGAGGCTACATGGCGTTTTCTCATGGATAGCTGGTTTTCATATTTGTAACGTTACATATGAAGAAACAGGATGCTGCTACTTCCTAGCTGGGGTGCAGCAGCATCCCGTTTCAGGGCTAATGTTAGCTGTGTGTTCTTGAAAATAAAACACGGGCATAGCCGGGTGCCATCCGGCAAAGTGCTTTTTAGGACCCATTCTTCTTAATCATAGCGAGAGGGGTGATAGTTTCCGATATTGCTAGCTAAACAGACTTGATGTAGCCTAGCCACCCTTTAGGCTGGGGCGCTGGATGGTGCAACTGTCTTCGTCCACTGAGCCAAACACTTGTGTATTTTGGTCAGTCAAACTTCTCACTCCCCCCCGTCATTGGTGTTTTCTTTCCAGCTGCTGTGAAGAGATGGAATTCCAAGGCCACAGATACAGAAATCGATGAAGCTACAACCTTTACACCTGAAACATGCACCTGCAAGGAGTGTGTGTGTGGGGGGGGGGGGTCTTGTTTAAAGAAGATGTAGGCCTACTTATAAATAAAATGTTTTGGTTAGTGCACTTTATACCCCGAAATCTGTCTTTTATTGAAGATTAATAGGACATGTACATCATAGGTGTGTTTATTTGGTTACAAGGTAAAACAAGTTCTCCTCAAAAACACCATTCCCTTAAGATTATGTTCTCATGTCGGCAAAGGGTCAAAATAAAGTCACATTGTGACTCGACATCTATTGGACTTGTTGACGACGCAGTTTGACAATTGCAAAAAAGAAGTCTAGGTTCTGTTATATTAAGTCATGATTGGTTTCTTTATTGTGTTGATACACAGTGCAGAAACCGGTTACGTTTCGTCACATGGCCGAAAGGTGAATTCCTGTTTATATACTGCAGTGCGAGTCGCGCAACACTTCCTATTTGTGCTTGGGGCAGCGTTTGACGCACGGAAACTGCGCTTCACTGGCGGTGTGTGACCGGCTTTGGGCTTCAGAGTCTAGCTCTATGGCTGGGCTTGCCATTGAAGAATTCCGAAAGAAGAGATAACTCCTTGACACACACACGCACACATCCGCACGTGCACGTCATCTTTGTCATATTCTATGTGCTCCCACTCATCTCCAGCCGCGGCGCCTCAAATCAGGGACATCTGCTGATAGTGGGCTGCGCGATTTGCCATGACATAGGCTGTGAAACTAAAGTAACCCAGTTCCACGATTTCATTCAAAGATTTATGACAGATTACATGATTTACACACTGGTATTACAATTGTATCCCAATGATTGATTAATGGGGTCAAGTTTTGGTCTCCTCTATAAATTCTAATTTAATTCAAAATAATTAAACATTTATTTAGCCTCACTGAAAGAGATATGGTTAGCCAAAGTAGTGGATGGAGTTGTGTCGTTAGCTAACTGCATGCCAACTCTTATAAGTCTACAGCTAACTCTAACATTCCCCCTTAGTAAGGTGTTGGTGAAATCTCTTCATTTAGCAATCACCTTATGAAGAGAGAAAGTTTATTAATGCAACGTATTTATGTTATTGACACAAAATCAGCTGAAGATGATGATGAAGCCAAAATAGTGATGATGACAGGCCTTTATCACAGGTGTAAACGTAGGGGCCACAACAGGTGAAGATCAGTAAAGGACAATTACGCTGTTTTGAGCATTGAGCCCCCTTTCTGGTTTTTCTAAGATGAAATAGAGTGGTTGACACTGACATTTTGACTATTGGTCCTGTCTCGGCTAATTTCTAATCACCCCTGCCTGATTCAGAATGGCTGGCTATGGGCATAAACAAACCTGTCCTTAAAACAACCCTAAAAGTTTGTTTTCAGAAATGTGCAACTCAGTGAGTGGTAAGTGGTGTTTGTTGATGTTCCAAATCAATTACTGTAGTGAAATACAGTTTCTGTCGTGTTTTGCTTGGTATTTTGTAAATCCATTGATTTCTGTTGGAAGAGTCAATGCACGTTTACCCGAAACAGAAAGAGGGACTGGTTGTAGTCTTTTCGCTCGGTTCTAGCCCTACTGTTGACACGGAGAACCGAGCGAATAGACTACAACCAAATGTAATTTGGTTGTAATCAAATGTAATTTTTTCGATTTCCATTTCAATGGGATTTACAAAATGGCAAATAAAACACGAGGAAGTGTATTTCGCTACGATACTTGATTTGGGACATCAACGAACACCACTAACAACTCACTGAGTTGCACATTTTTGAAAACGAACGTTTAGGGTTGTTTTAACGACAGGTTTGTGAATGCCCATAGCCAGCCATTCTGAAGCAGGCAGGGGCAACAGGACAGGACCAATAGTCAAAATGTTGGTGTCAACCACTCTATTTCATCCTAGACAAACCAGACGGGGGCTCAATGTTCAAAATATTGGAATTGTCCTTTAAGGTCATTATGCGTCTGCATGCCAGTGTCCGTCCATCATTAGCATCATGAGTTACACCTGTGTTCACCCCTATGATGACCAACCCACAAAGGCCTGTGAAGATCACTTTAATGTTGTTTATATTGTTATATTGTCTTTATTATTAACTACTACCAATTCAAAAATGACCCAGAAAAAATGTCCTTATCATGTACATTGTTAATCCATACCTAGTTAATTACAGAGAGCCGGTGATGACATTGGCCCAATCCCAAAGTCCGGACTCACAGAATTTGCTGTGCGTTCTCGCAAAAGTAGTAAGGCTTTAGGGCTGTCCCAATGTCGAATTCCAAAGGGCGTGAGGGTTTGAGTCCACACTTACTGAGGCCTTTTTGTGAGTCTGCATCAGTGCAGACTTCGCCTAAGGGAATTACCCACAGTTCAAAGTCTTGTGACATTTACCGCGGGGACCATAGGGAAATCCATGTGGGAAATCCATGTGCTTCGGCCATGTGGAAAGCAACAAACTTAAAATGAAAATTCCCAAACCGGCAACCGGCAAGTGTCAGCAACATCTTTGTCATTAAACATTGCCAAGTTAACATGTTCTCTCGTGAAATACTGTCCCAATCCCATTTTTACCTATCTGATTTTTTCTGTGAGTCCTCAGTCCTTAGTCCTCAGAGCTCACTTAGGGATTGGGCCAAAGAAGTCTAAATGGTCTGTATCAGGAGATGTTCCCTCTTGCTCCATTGTAACAATGCATCACATTGTGTTCTCCCATCAAGGATCAAGGGGTCTTCCTCCTGGCCAGAAGGGGAGCTCTGATGAAGACTCACAGGGTGATTTCTCCATACCACCTCAAACGTTACAGCTGTATTTCATGTCACATGGCATCGCACTGAGACACAGCCTCAGTCCTGCTCTTTGCTTGTGTTCACATGTGTGACATAATCAAAGCTGCGGATTACATTTGTTCTTTTTTTTAACCTTTTGGCATTTTGAGAGTTTTTTTTTGTATCTACTACCAGTAAAGAGCTTTTTTTCAGTTCTGCTTTCAATGCTTTCATCTGCATTTGGGTCCAATTAGCAGCCATCTACCTACCTTTGATATTGTATTGGTGAAAGGAATGGGCATTCAGAAGGTCAACATATTCCCCTAATGACTGATATACAAAGTTACAGATAAGGATTATGGTAACTCCCTCCAACAGGCCTGCTCTGGCCTTTTCCCAGGGCAATAGAGTACAGAGCTCTAATGCGTCACTAAAGGCTGCCCGTCTTCACCAAGAATGTGAGAGTCGTGCATACATTGCTGCGCTAACTTGCACCGCGATGTGTGGTTCCTGTGCTTCTTCCTGTCTCTTATCTGTACACTGTTGAGCAGGGCGATCTAAAGGGCAGAACTTTACTCTCCGCTAAGTGTACACCAAGAGTACACCAAGTGCACTCAAAACCTTTAATTTATTTTAAATACTAAATTTGATTAAAGGGGCTGTTGGTCAGATTTAATAATTTGTAAGAAACAGCCTAGCCATCCGTCAGTGATTTAAATACACTATGGGAATCTGTTTCCGATAGTCCCTAATCTTAATCTTTGGGATCCTTTGCATCAGGGGTTTGAAGAAAACTGGATTCATAGAAAGTGATGAATGGAAACCGCTTCTCTCATACCAAGGGTTCGCCTTCAGTGACGCAGTACCTGAAACAGACATATGTGGAAAGCCTGGTAGACCTGTTTGAAGTGGCAGTCACCAAAGTATTTACCTCAATCGCTGACTCAATTTGATACTTCTTATACGTGCAACAATCAAGATAAGTTACATTGCAGCTTTTGACATTGAATATTGCGAGAAATGGAATTATATTAAATAAAATTAAAAAAAGTCTAAACAACTGTGTAATATAGATATATATATATTTTGTATTTTATATATTATTATTATTATTATTAATATACTTTTTTTTTTACTTTTTTTTATATTATCATCCACCTAGGTCGCAGAATCTCAAAAGGTTTACTCTCAACACCACCATGATTGTGACACAATGTATAACATTACATGATATAAGTTAGTAAGTATTTATGATGAGAAAGATGTATTAAATTTTTTTAAATACATTATATCTTCATCGTGTCCAAAAAAAGGTTGGAATAAATCTCGTCGTTGCATGAATCCCAGCCCTTGCCGATGTCATGGCAAACCGCACTCTATATCAGCTGGATCTCGAAGAGTTGAGGTTCCCTGCCTGTGATAGGGCCTGCCCTGTGTGGGAGCACATCAGCCACAACAAATGGTTCAATGATCTACAATATGTGAGGGATTCCCCAATTTGATTGTTAAAAAGAGCCTCAGAAATGGACCAGCTTCACCGTCAAACCCTTCAGAACTGTCTTCAGGGCATCGTTTGGTGAACTGAGACGTCCACATTCAGGGCCTGCCGTCTACAACCAAAAGACTCCATTACTCTTCATTATTAGTAGTCTACTTGCGTTTTAAGCTCCACTCAAGTACTTGCAGATAGTCATGGCTTTGTTGTCCTTTGTGGTTTCTCCTCGCTGGAAGCTGGTCCTGATGCTGTTGGCCATTTACAATGTTGACTCCTCCACTGCCATGAACTGCCCCGATCATGCATTGGATGAACTCCAAAAAGACTTCCTGTTGCTGAAGAAGACGGCGAAGGTGAGTCTGGGAATCCTTTACATTTTTCAATGAGAAGCTATGTTGAAGAAGGTGGCTCAATGAAATCTATTCAATGCAACTTGTTGTGTTGTTCAAGGTGAGTAGCTCACCTACATATTGTGAGTGTCTAGTGACTGTTGTGTCAAAGGTTCCTGCAAGGAGACAGAGCAGGGAGAGGGGCGAATAAGAGACTGTTAGCTCGTTTCTGCCTAATAACCTCATTTTATTTGTTTATTATTAGATCCTCACAAACATTTTGGAGTTGTAGAAATGCTTGGTCAAAAAGGCATGCATTGGTGCAAATTTGTGTTAGACTGAAGATCATCACTGTTACAATCGACCACTTCCTCTTGAAATTATCTCCAATCTAACACGTCACCTGCCTGACTGCCTAGTTAGAGTCATTACACAGACGATAGGCACACATACGGCTTGTAGGTTCCTTGTCCATTTTATGCCAGATTTACTTTCATTTTTGTTGAACTCAATATGTCTGTTCATTTTATGTTATTATATGTCTAGTTATATTAGACTTGAGCTAGGAGAATAATTCACTGAATTCACACAAATGGCTATTAACTAAAACCAAAAGTCAGGCAAGTACCATGCATGTAACATCTGCTTCTTCTTGTTACCAGCCTCTCACCTTCCCCCTTAATATCACGTCCTCAGAACAGGTAAGCTAAACTGACGAATGGACAAATAAATGGACAATAAGTTGTTTGATTTGTGCGATATAATTGGAAAATGTTTGCTGGATGAATGTGTTTACTGTGAATGTGATTGAAAAATTATGTTAAAGATTAGAGCTAAAGTCACAGCATACAAGTCAAGGTTTTTCATATTTACTGTAATTTTGCACTTGAGAAGCAAGATCAACGATTTATTTTTCACCAGAGACAAAGCTGTAGTGGATGTTTGATGAAGAGAAACTTATTTTAGGACACGTCGGACAGCGAAATATTTGATTTAATTTTAGAGCATGATCATGGGAAAGTACTGGCAGCAAAGTT
>JAOPUA010000091.1:7408891-7421291 GCA_027122455.1 Trisopterus luscus | reverse complement strand
GAGAGAGAGAGAGAGAGAGAGAGAGAGAGAGAGAGAGAGAGAGAGAGAGAGAGAGAGAGAGACAGAGAGAGAGAGACTGTACTCAAACATTGTAAAACCCACACAGCCCATATCTATGAAAAAAAAGGGTAGATATCCTTTACCTTGGAGCTTAGACTCATCACTATTCAGCACCAAAAGTACACAGAATGTCACAGTGTTTGGTAGATGTTGTGAGCAGTAGATTATAAGGTTTATGGCCATACAGCCACATCATACAATCAATTATACAGGCTTACTTTCTCTAAATGCACTACGTGTCAAAGCATCTGCTTAAAACAGGGACCAAAGGGGCCACTTAACACCTTAGGGGCCACTTTGAGTCTTTATCCCCGTAGGGGTGATTGATGACAGGTGTATCTTCTGATACACCTGGCGACTGGTATGCCCACACACAGTACAGCTCTGTGACGAAGGCCTGTTGGACTGTACTTAATCTTGGATCTAGCCATCCTACGATGTTATAACATAACTTCTGTGGGAGATGGCACAAAGCCTGGTCCGGAAATCAAGAACTGCCAGGGGCGCAGTTAGGCCTTGTTTACTTTTACTTTCACTACAGAGATGTCCTTCCTCACTATTTCTAGAGAGTGGATGAAGTTTTTAAAAGGTGATTTGATAAGGGTATTTCTACAGTGGTTGGTCTAACATGGTCTTGACTTTTAAACGGACACTTTTTTACAGTTGACTTCTGCTACGGTCTCTGTTTGCCAATGACTGCTTACAGATATGAAGAGAAAGAAAGTAAACGCCCTGTTTTTGCTTGTCTGCCACAACACTTAAGATATGAATCTAAAGTCTGATTTGTGAGACTGAGCTTAGCTGCTGAGAAAAACTGTACACGGTTTGAAACATTATTAAATGTTTCCATGTTATAGGTTATGTTCCTCCCTGCTCTTGTAGCCTACATAAGCAAAGCAGCTTCAGAGCATTAGTCGTTTTGTCGTTTTGAGTCCGATAAGCACCGATTCAATATCCATAATGTCCTGTAAAAAATGAACACAGCACATTTGTTATGGACAATGTGCGTTTGGGTTTCCAGATGGCAAAAAAAAAATACGCAAACAGTGTAATCATTCAAAACTATGACACAGTTATAAGTTATAACTAACAGGATGGATTGTATCCACAAGACCAGCGGGTTTATAGGGACTCGTACACAGTACATCAGGGGGATTACACAGCTTCACGGAGCACTACACAGGGACAAGCCGCTTACTGAACCCCGCCATCGTGACACCTTCAAGTTTCCACCATCCCTTTAAAGTTAACAGCGCAACGTCTACCACCCGCTGATTCATCCTGATATACTTTATACAGCATGAAGAGAAGGTGGAGAGTGCAGTCAGCCATGCTAGCGAGATATAAATATATATATATATATATATATATATAGTAAAGTAATGACATCATGATGATACATTCTTCATGCGCAGGCTTGCTTTTTTTTAAGTGCGAGCATTTAAGGAAGGATAACTGGTCTTGTGTATGAAGTGAATTATCCAATACCAGATGTGATCACGGACCCATGAAGAAAAGGACAGCGGATTAAAACATGGCGCCCATTCATTCCTATGAGAACTGCTCAGTGGCACAGGGCAACACCAAGGACAGAGTTGCTTTCGCATCATGGGAGCCTGGCCGTGCCCGAGTGCATGACGTTCCGGATGTAGAAATATTATCGTTCTCTAGCATCATAAGCGAGAGGTCTGAGGGAGCACAGTCGCATTGTTTACCGTGGAAGCATCAGTTACTAACCCCCCCCCCACCGATGATTCTCTATAGATTTATTGTAATTGCACTCCTCCTGCCATTTCACAAAGGCAGTTCAAATAAAAAGAGATAGAATATTATTGATCTGGGAACTTCATGAATATGCAAGATTGCTCCATACAACAGATAACATCAACAACATGGTAAATATAAGTAGGCCTAGAAAAAATACAGTTCAATTTTATTGCTTAAGAAACAGATTCCTCCCAACTAACTATTTGCGAAAAATTAAATAAATAACCAGTAACGAAGTTGGAGCAGCCTAATCCACGCAATGAATTGTAATACATCAACATTGATAACTGTAATACATAGCTAAACAAGCAAATGAACATTAAATACCTAGTGAAATGCTTATTATTAGTTTTTGACCATGATACTGTGATACAACCATTCTTTGTCTTTGGATCTTTTGATTAAATGGATCAATAAATGGTGAATCGCAATGACCGCAAGCAGAGGAACGGAGAGTTATTGAGTGCACACGTCCAACAGCTGAACCAGTCCACAAATCCATCGGCGACTTTAAGGGATAAAAAGTCACCACGTTGTCTAAAAACCATCAACGCCATTCATGTTAAGTAAAAGGATAAACCTCAACCACGAGATGTTAACGGAGCCATGCCCTGAGCCCTCTCGGAGGCCCGGCCGAAACAACATTTGTTTCACTACGACTTACTTCAGCTGCCCCACCCCTCCTTCTCCGGCTAATAAAACGCTTGAGATGGCATTTTGAAAAGAGAAATGGCCACGGCCAAATCCCGAAAAGGCACGCCCGCCTGTATTTCTGATTGGTCCGTCACACATGTCCCCCCTATCTTTGATTCTACTGTCTCTGGATTCGACTACCGCACTTTAACTGGCTTGATGTTAGCTGCTATGGTTATGGTTAGGGGTTAGGGGTTAGGGTTAGGGGTTAGGGTTAGGGTTAGGGGTTAGAGTTAGGGGTTAGGTTTAGGGTTAGGGCTCTTTTGTGACGCTATAGGGTTAGGGTTAGGGTTAGGGTTAGGGGTTAGCGTTAGGGGTTAGGTTTAGGTTTAGGGTTAGGGCTCTTTTGTGACGCTATAGGGTTAGGGTTAGGGTTAGGTTTAGGTTTAGGGTTAGGGCTCTTTTGTGATGCTATAGGGTTAGGGTTAGGGTTGGGGTTAGGGTGCCCACAGCGAGGGTACCGTAGATTTCTAAAGCGTCCAGTTGAGTTGCATACAACACGGCCACCACAGACAGAGTAGGGAGGGTCTCAGCAGGCCATAGCAGGATTCAATCATACTCGACCCATACACAGCCCGCTAAAAAACTACCAGGCTTGGCCACTGAGCACTGGTGGATTGCGGAAGTAGGCATTGCTCCTGAGGGCCTAGATGCCACCTATGTAAACCATTTCAGCTATTATGCAATTTTCTAAAGGTTACCAGAGAATGGATGTGTTTTTGAAGAGAGTGTTCACAAAGATGTCATAATTTTAAAGTTTACTAAATATATGGGCAAGGCATTAACACCCAGACCTCCAAAATCATAGCATTCTCTTAAAGTGCCTTTTCTGGCAGCAAGAAGAATACTATTATTTGAATCACTAGCACAGAACATAAAAAGCTTGCACACCAGTACATCTTAGGCACCTTGGAAGATAACAAATTATAGTTATTCACACAGTGCAGGGTCATTTCCTTTTTATTACTTAAAACTGTGTTTATGGTGTATGCTAAAGTATTTGTTACCTAAAAATAAATAGTAGGAAAATAAAATACCCAATACAATGTTCAGTACATTAATAATTTGGGGGGAAAAGTGTAATGACAGCATAGACACTTTTCCTTCACAAAATGTTGACCCAATGTTCGCTTACATTGAGATGCGTCGTTATTAAAGAGACTTCATGAATAACCTTGAACTGGATATGTCGGTGGCCTTCTCTGTATCGTTGGCATGCAGTCTGTGCACAGTGGTGGTGTTAAGTGCTCTCTTTTGAACTGAATTCCTTTGTAAAGGGAATGCTGACTTCTCCAAAAAGTCAGGCGAGGATCGTTGAGAAGGGGCGGGCACTATGGGACAGGGCTATTAGTCAAGTATGAGACGCCGAGTATAATTAAAGCCTTCAGCCAATTAGGATCCAGCAGGATAGTGCTTTAGAGGGCATTTCCGCCACTTACACAAACCCAGCTTAATCAAACAAGTCCCCA
The DNA here is from genome assembly GCA_027122455.1 of Trisopterus luscus. Classification (NCBI taxonomy): domain Eukaryota; kingdom Metazoa; phylum Chordata; class Actinopteri; order Gadiformes; family Gadidae; genus Trisopterus; species Trisopterus luscus. Next base: position 7,417,302 of record JAOPUA010000091.1, on the reverse strand, counting down.
CATTGATGATATGAGCTAGAATTATCACTACGCTTACCGTATATAGGTCAATCACACGCATAACCTGTATTTGTATTTTTGCTTGTGCTGAAATTGGAAACACCTTGTTTTTTATTTTTTATCGTCCCATCTTTACACGGGTTTTCGAAGTGGGAGCATGCGTTCTCCTCTGCCGTGGATGCGAAGTGGCACAGGGCACACCCATTTATCAACAGTTATATCCATTAGAAGAGCAGCAGCGCTCATAAATAAGCCTGTGCACGTGCCGTGCGTGATGTAAGCATGGAAAACTCGTGAGGCGTGAGTGGTCTGTGCAAGTCGCTTGGCAAGTGGTTCTTAAAGCAGCTGCTCCACCATATGGGGATGAAGTTCTCCACCAAGGGGCGGTGGCTTCATTGCTTGTATCGCGCAGGACGGATGTTTTCTGCAGCGGCCCAAATTCATTCAACCACCCTTTTGCTTTTGAGAACATAGGTTCAACGCCCAGACCACGGCTAATGGGTAAATATTGTGTTCCATCTTACATGGACGGGGAACACCTTTCTATGAGCCCATGGGTCCGCTTTCAAGAGAGGGCTCGGGGTTAATAGTGGAATAACTCTTGCTGAGCAGACGACTAGAGTCCGACTCACTGTGCAGAAGATCAGTGTGCAAAGAGTCTGTGAAAATAAGTGTGTGATACGATTTTTTAATTCATCTCAATTTGGATAACATGATCATAGGCAAATTGAGGATTTGCCATCGCGATCCTCTGTGTACCAACTCCCACCGTTCAAATCAAACCATGGCTATCCTACAGATTAACATTCAGACACGACCACTAGAGCACTAGTGTCCCGCCTTAACTACAAAACCAATGTTTGCATTTACGGCTGCAGCTGTGTCTCTTGTAAAAGGGAAAGCAATGGAAACTTAATGGAGTGCTACTTGGAGTAGTAACCCTCTTTGCCATGCACCAAGGATAGTCTATTACATTAACTAGCTAGCAGAGTAGCCTTAAGGTACCACTTCTAAAGTACCACCCCCAAGTAAATTGGCCGATGCTACTGACAACTAGGTCTTGGAAGAGATTGCGTTTGTCAGCTGGAATGAGATTAAAATGTTTTTTGGATGTATTATGGATCCATTCTGATCCTGCCAACAAGCATTGTGACTTTGCACCAGATGTGTTGTATTATCACGACTGGTGTTGTTCTTGTGGCATCATGTCAATGTGATGACAGAGTTTTTAAAAAATTTAGGTACAAAGGAAGATATTGGAAATGGAGAACGATAGGCTATTGTTTGCGCTCCTCTTCTGTCCTGTTTGCCAGTTATAAAAAAAATGCTTTCAGAGTTTTCTGGCATCTAACTTGTTCGTCTTTCAGCCGCCTACTTTCTTCAGGGGGATTCGTGGCGTTGACACGCAAAGCCAAAGTATCTCAAAGCATAGAACATTAAAAAAACCTTTCAGAAGGATGGGACTTTTGATGTGTTCAGTCAAATACGTCAACCATGGATATGATTCTGAGATTCATCCAAGGAAGAAAAGAAAATCAAATACAAAGGCACATTTAGTCTCACAACAGGTGAAGGGGTAAGGCAATGCTTAACAAAGTTTTGAAGCCAGGAATAGACATAAAAGATATGATATTAAATAATTAATAAGGCAAGCCTTGAATGGCCACAGACTTAAACATAACTATGTTATGGCAGTCTGGCTAAGAGAGAATAATAAGAAAAGAAGGTACCAACCAACACAGATCTGGAAGCTTGGTGGTGTCTCAAATATCCTGTGATCCCTGAATTTCTAATGGCGTTATGTTTGACTATTTTCCACTTCCTATGTACTTGTGCTCCCATTGAAAAGCCTCTGGCTGGCTGGAAAGTTCCTGCTGCATGAAATGAGTTCCAATATGAACAGGAGCACAGCAGCCTCCCTGTAATGGCCCTCCGCTGTGAATATCTTTTAGTCCTCGGAGCAGCACCCATCACTGGGTCCTTCTAGGGTGAGCTACCTGTTACGAAGCCTGTGTAAATGTTACCGTTTTGTCGGCTTTGAAAGCACAGAGCATGTTATCATCAGATGAAACAATCAGGATAATCAAAGTGTTCAATTTTACTTTATTCCGCCAATCTTCAATTTGATTTGTGTGGTCTTTTTTTTAACAGGAGGATTTTCAATATGGAAATCGTTTCGTAGTGATTATTGGAAGTTGTGGAAAGTAGCGCAAATTCAACATGGATTGCACTATATACTGTAGATACATTTATCTATATTAGATAAGGCTTTGGATTGGGGCCACAGTATGACTCCTGCATACTCCAGTTTCGTTTCATCTCAGACATTAAAAGGCGCACATACAGTCCATGGTTTTTCCGTCTCCTATCTGATGGGCATCAAAACCACACGGGGGAGCTAGGACGAGTCAGCCGTATACATGTTTTAAGCCTCTGTCCAGGCCTGATATATTCACCGGTGCCAGTCCAAGAACCCTCTTTAGAAAGACAATCTTTTATTCAAAGGGTTGAGTGGGGAGGGGGTCATCCTGCCCTAGTCACAGAAGCGATTTTAATGATTATATTGTGCCTAACCAAGACCAGGCCTGGGCTGGTAGTCACTCTTTCTCCCTTTTACCACCATCTCTTCCAGTATGCTGTGGAACTGAAAGATCTGCCCTTCTGTTCATTGGTGTTCCAAGTGCACTTGAAGAAGGACGCTGTGATCTTTCACAGCCTCTGTAATGATAACATTCCACTTGGAGGTTAATAATGTCAGTCTCATAACAGAGCTCCCCAGCCCCTGGCATGTTGCACATCTTTTGACTGATACAGGGCTTTCATTAAGACTTCAACACTAAGCCGTGCAACACTAGGCATGCGCATTATTGAAAAGGTATTCCAATCAGTAACCAAGGCAACATAATGAACTTCACCATATCTGGAATTTCCAGCTCTGGGCAATATTTTTCAGTTAAGAGCCAGTCGAGAAACCTTTTTCAGCCTTCGGAATGAAGTGGGCAAACCCATTTTCCAGAGCACATCCACTCTGGCTTATTCATGCATTAATTAAGTGCGAGTGCGTGTGTGCATGTGCTTGTATTCCTAATATATATAGACATACATTCTACATACATACTGGATTCATCATATATACATCTTCAAAACGGCTCCAAATTGTTTTTTTCTGAGCTATTACCATGGACAAATGACTTCACTAATGTCGACTTAACTGTGTCAGCGTATGCGTGTTTGTGCGTGTGCATGTGCGTGTGTGTGTGTTTGCGTGTATGGGTGTGGTTGTGCACGTGCGCGCCCGGCTGCATATACCGTGGATTACGGGGCCAGCAATTTGGAAGCGGCCCAGCATGTCTGTATATATATTATTTGTATTTTTCTGTAGACATGGTTTATGGAGTCAAGGCGCTCCTGCTTTTAATGCACATATTCTGCATGACTTGGACCCACCGGCAGCTCTGCCCGCCGGCGGGGATAAATCAGGCCTTGTGTCGGCGAGCCGAGACGCAGACCGCGCGGGTTATTCTCACCCTCTACACATTTTTACCCAGCTTACAAGCTACAGCGGTTATTCTAATTCCAAACCACCACCTCCATCACAATCCCCGCGGTGAAGGAAACACACAAGAAGTAGACATGGTTTTGTTTGGGCAGCGTTGCTCCTCTGGCAGCCCGATCTGCTGGGGAGAAGCCGCACGGCTCTGGCTTATTACTTGATACGACAATGAACACATTTTAATTCTTTTGAGGCTTTTGTCGTCGTCGCTGAGAGTAGCCGTGTTAACACATGCAGGGTTTGTGACTAGGGAGGAACGAGACAAACCCTTTGTCACAAAAAGAGTATAATGGGTTCCAAACATCCGTCTGAATCCTTTCGTTGTCCTGTATTTGCGTACACAGGTATATAAAAGGATAAAAGTGTGTGTTTGTTGAGGCAACAAATTGGCACAAAGTTCCCATTCACTTGAAATAATTCCAATACGTTTTGGACCAAATAAACTATTTTGAATGTAGCGATTTGAAACTACTCTGAAACTCAACAAAATCGGTTTCACCTGAAGTACACTACCAACATAAAAGAATAGGGTTAGGGTTATACGCATGTTATATATTATATACATATACATATAATTATATACATTTATATATATGTATATATCATGTATTATATCTTTATCCAGACTGAATACACCTTTGACTCTTTTATGAGAACTAAAATAACTATCACATAGACAAGATCCATACATGCAAAAAAGCAGACCCTAACAGCAGCTTGTTGCATTCAGACAGCAGCACATTAATGAGCAAGACACCCTGCTCATAAACAGCAGGAGCTGCTCTAATGCAGCATCTCAGTTTGGACCACAGCAACATCAACACAACAGCACCTAGTGCTGCTATGGTACCAGGTGCTGAGCATCTTCCGCAGTCAAGCGGACAGATTCCACGTGTCGCAGTGTATTAAACGTTCTATTACAAATAATTATGCTTTATTCTGTGCACGAAAGCGGCTGCACTCGCCACACTTTCACCCAGCTCACCCTGTATTGATCTACTTGTGTACACGCACACACAGAAAGACTACGTGCTGCATACTTTGAATCTACCGCATTATGGAGGCTGGTGCATAGCGAGTAAAAGTATGGATCAAGACCCTCCAGTATGCGCAGTGAGCCCAGCTGTTGTGAATTGGGATGACCGTGAAAGTTGGGTCAGTAATTGGTGAATGGTTATTTGGTCCAATGTAAGCATCACAGAAATCTGATTCACCTTGTAGTCACAAATGAGGTACTGATTTCACTTGAGGATTCTCTGACCTGAATTACAATACCAAAATAAAATAATAATCTATATATGTCACAGATTATATCTTTAACCAGACAGAATACACCGTTGACTGCTTTATGGGAACTAAACTAACTTTACGAGAACTTTTTACCCCCATTTCCACATAGACCACTGTAACATTACATGGTCTAGATAGGAATACCTTTTCAATTAACTGCCTGCCTAGCCATCTAACAATACAGAAAGTGACAATAGACACAAAAATCCATATGCAAAAAGCAGACCCTAACAGGAGCTTGTTGCATTCAGATAGCAGCACAAAATTGAGCAAGACACCCTGCTCATAAACGGCAGGCGCTGCTCTAATGCAGCATCTCAGTTTGGACCACAGCAACATCAACACAACAGCACCTAGCGCTGCTATGGTACCAGGTGCTGAGCATCTTCCGCAGTCGAGCGGACAGTTTCCACGTGTCGCGGTGTATTAAACGTTCTATTACAAATAATTATGCTTTATTCTGTGCACGAAAGCAGCTGCACTCGCCACACTTTCACCCAGCTCACCCTGTATTGATCTACTTGTGTACACGCACACACAGTAAAAGTATGTATCAAGACCCTCCAGTATGCAAGGTGAGCCCAGCTGTTGTGAATTGGGATGACCGTGACAGTTGGGTCAGTACTTGAATTGAATGGTTATTTGGTCCAATGTAAGCATAATAGAAATCTGCTTCACAATCTAGTCACAAAGAAGGTACTGATACATATATATATATATATTAAAAAAAAAAAATATATATATATATATGCAATTGAGGCAATAAATAATTCAAATACATTTTGCCCAAATAAAGTTTATTGAATGTAACGATTTGAAACTACTTTCAAACACTCAACAAAGCCCACCATATATAATATACATTTATATCTATTGATCTATCATTCAAGATGAAAGTAGGAAACAAGGATCAAACAAATGCTGGTGGGTGGTTGCTGATCCTACATCGCCCTCATCTCCCCGATCGAATCTTCACATGCATTTCCATCGGGTTTCTGGCTAGCCCTTGGACATTCCTACCTGCTCTCTGCAAATTATGAGGAAATGGATTCATTCTCCCTTTCGAAAAACAAAGTGAAGTGGAGTGGCTACCTGACATTTAGATAAAGCCCTCTGTCTGATACGGGTTATTCAATAATAGAGGTGGAAGGAAAGGGAGAAAGACTGTCGCAGTTTGAATTGTTCTGGGCGTTTGTCTTATCTCTGCAGTTTTTGTTTCCTTCTCCAGATGTCCTCGGCTATTCTTTTCTTCCCCATCATTATATAATTGTGTTTCACCTGTGTCGATTTGCTAATTGTTTCCTCATGTGTATTTAAGAAGCCCACCAGTTTCCATTGCCCTTTGTCTGATTGTAGCTTTGTTGCTAAAACCCAGCCCAGCAAGTCCTCAGTAAACAATTACCCCTTTTAGTTTGATTACCATTATATTTTATGTTTTGCCAGTTTCTCCTGCTCGTCACGTTTTGTTTTTTGTTGTTTGAGCCTGCGTTTGAGTTAGAGATCTGATCCCTACAAAAATGTACCTGCAGGTCGCTGTATTGGTCTATAGGGAGAAACCGGTCACATTAAAGTGTTCAGGAATACGTCTGGTATTCTTTTAACAAAGTTCATTTTTTACAGTCATGTCATGCCTCATATAATTCTTCTCCAGCAGCTGATTCCATATAGGAGGCTCATCTGGTTCTGGGCACCACTTCCCCTGAAGGAACTGTTGTGACAGGGAAACCTGGCGGCCTAATAAACATTCTGCAAATGATTCATCATACATTTTTTACTCCCACAACAGACCGTTGTGATGGGCCTCCTATATGTGACCAATTGAACTATCCCTGTGAGGGCCTGTGGTCGGACCATGACAGTGCACGATGTGGTGTGCTTATATATATTGGTTTATTTTATTTGCAAGTGGGCAGCTGTAATATTTATCAGATTGCTGGCTCATTTTCTTTTTCGTATGAGAATACATGTCTAACTAAGACATAAGACTCACAGACATTTGTTTAATCTCAAGCTGCTGTCTTGCGTTCAGAAGTTGTATGAATGTATACAGATCCGATAAGTTGTATGTATTTATACCGATCCTATAAGTTGTATGAATTTATACAGATCCTATAAGTTGCGATCAGAAATATAAGACTCACAATCAAGCCAATTAGGCCTACCAAGTTTAGAAGATATTATTCCAGTGACTGTAGGGTTTTTCGTTTGAGGGGTTGCACAAGGAGAGACCTTCATTGTTTAGGGGTAAGGAAGGATATGACAACAATGGCAACAAACATTAACATTTTCAACTATGTAATTATATGATGGAACAAATAACAAACCATGCAGTTGACAACTCCGCTTATATGCCGATATAATAGCATATTTAGATTTCATATATTTGCCATTTCAGACGGAACACACAATTATATCCTCGAGCATGATTAAATGACGTTCAATATTCAACTAGAGATTGGTTTGAGCGACATCTCATATATACTTCATATATGCTATATAATACATGCATTCAGAACAGTTATTCGTTTGTTCAAGCGCTGCGCTTCTATCTGGCAAGACTTGGGTTGGATGGTGGGCTCTGCAGACCTCAGGCTCTGCCATCGCCTCCGTGGGCTTTTCCTCAAGTCTTTTACCTCTCGCAGATGGGGGCTCGCATCTTCTTATCTAGCACGGATGGGTCCTCGCTTCCCTTATTCTGGGAGTCGTTTTTCGCATGGCTGGGGTGTATCTGTGTGAAACTGCCCCCCGCCCCATTCCCTACCCCAGCTACTGATGAAATGGCAGAAGAAGAAATTAAGCTAAACGCCGCCATGGTACTCACGACTGCACTTCCCCCCACCTATTCCATACTGGGGTTACTCATTAGGCAACTCTCTAGGGAGTCTCATTAAAGAAACATGGCGGAGATCTAAATTTTGGTTCCTTTTGGGAGTTATCTGTGCGATTTGTCACGGCCAAATGTTTGGTTGGAGCTTGGAGGGGTGGGGGCCTCCCTGCCTATCCCTCTCCTTTTCCAATTCCATTCCACTCGTTCACTCCGCAACGGGACATGCACGCATGACTCCACTGGCGCACCGACGCCGATACAACACAGCTCAGCTCTGGTGCTACACTGAAATGTATCATCCTTCCTGCTGTGGTCCGTTTTCTACTTTTTTTATCATTTTTTTTAGAGAAAGTCACAGAGGGCGTCAGCGGGGCCTGTCAGAATGTCCCTCCTGAAACCGAGCGAAAAACAGGAGGACGCGCTAATGATGCGGTCACTCTGTACAACGCACGCACGCACGCACACGCACACGCACACACACACACACACACGCACACACACACACACCCGGGCCCCTGTATAGGAACCTGGGAGACTGCTGTTTGCTTAGACTTGGAGGCACCGCTGTGGCCCAGAGGCCCCCTGGCACATCCAGAGTAAACAGAAGCTCCTTGAGTCCTCATTTCGAGGTTCTTTAACAAACCGGGCCATCGGCCCTTCAAAGCACACCGCTGGCGCCCCCCCCCCCGGGGGCGGCCCGGCCCCGCGCCCCCCGCGCCCCCCCCCCCCCCCCCCCCGCCG
>JAOPUA010000091.1:7375412-7393441 GCA_027122455.1 Trisopterus luscus | reverse complement strand
TTATTGGTTTGCCGTGGAAAGTCAAACAACAGCGGACGCAGCCGCCGACACACAGCATTCACATGCCGTGTCGAGGACATCCCATTTGCATCGGTATGCTCACCATTAGCCTGTTGTCCATGCCGACCTTTCGGAGACTGCCGGCGACGGAGCCGATGTCCCGCTCGTTCAGCCAGGATTTGAAGAGCTTCACGGCGAAGGCTGATGAAACACCTAGACGGCAGAGGAAGAGGGCAGTGAGCGGCGTCTCAGCAGTCCCAAAAGAATCATGGGTACTTGGAAGCAAAAAGAGTCGAGACAGGAATTCAGACTTAGAAAATAATCAACGTATTCATCCACATCGGACCAATGAATGCAAATTGTTGATGCTAAAAAGCAGTACTTCCTTGCAAAAAAATAGCGAGCGTATCTCTCCTTTGAGAAAGGACATTCATAGAACAACTCAATGTTCTATTTTCTTATCTTAGCCCATTGCCACCATAAGAAAATAAAATAAATAAATTTAAGAATCAAAGCTGCAATGATTTCTACAGCTAGAAGAATATTCTCAATCTAGCAAGCAGCAGATATGGGCTAACCATAGGTGCCACAGCAATCATTGTTGTCCCCCAAAAATACATTAAAACAGGTCAGGGATCTCCTGTTGATTTTGTCATCAAAACAAAGCAGCAGTTGAGCATCAGCAGGACAGGAGCGGTGAACAAGCACCTGGCCTGTGTTCAAAAAAGAATTTTTCGTGAATCCAATCAACAACGGAGTCTTTATCAGGCAAGTTTCTCAGCAGGACTCCCGGAGAGCTTATGCTTGCTGGAGCAGATCAGGCACCAAGGTTCTTAGTAACGCACTACTGTGCTTGTTGCTCCATGATTTCCAAAAATAAGTCAAAGCACAACCAAACACATGGAAATGTGGCGATAAAAAAAAAAAAAAAAAAAAACCACTGCTCTGCTGCTGTTTTATTATTTTTCACTAGATTGCGGGGCGTGTGATTTTTCTGCAAAAAGTCAACTTCGGAATACACTCAAAAACACACATCCATCCATGTCCTTAAGAGGAAAATGTGTAAAAGAAAAAAATATGACACCTTTTTGAATGGGCCGAAAAAAAGTCATCCTAGTTAGTTTTGTGCTGAACAGTGACTAGCGAAAATAACAGATGTTTTCGGTCCATTCGCAAATAAAGTTATTAGCTAAAAAATAAGAAAACTTTGCAATAATTACGGTACCCAGTGAAACTTCTCAGTCTCAGATGATGCGTTGTCGCTGTCAGGGCTCAAGACTAACATTTTCTAACTTTAAAGAAGTTAAGACTGTCTGGCATTGAAACAAGCTTATTTTAAAGGGCCATAAAACCATGACCCACAAAAACGTGAATTTTGTGAGTTTTTAATATATATATACACACATACTAACATCTTGGTTGTAGCAACAAAAAAAGTTAACAGAAAACACACACACCAAGGACAAAAAAATTATAAAATATCTCCATTGACGGGAGTGTCCCTTTATTAGTAATAATTTGGTGAATCTTGTGCTGATTCCGTCTGCTGCAACAGGGTGACACTGCCTACCTTCTTTGACAAGGTTCTCATTGAAGAGGCTGCTGAGGATGGAGGCGGAGATGTTGCCGTTAGCCAGCAGGATGCCGGTGAGCATGGCCAGCTTGTTGCGCTCAGACTCAGTGAATCCCTTGAGAAACAGCAGCAGCTGCAGGAGGTAGAAACAACATAAACATTACATTTTCTCTTGGGCCAACATTTGTCAGACATTAAAATGCTTTTGTCAATCCATACAAATTAGTTCTTTATGGGAGGCGAAGCAGTGTTCTAGGCCTTCATGTTGCTCACAAAACAGACCTTTTTAATCTCCTCTTCAAACCCCTTCTCCAGGTACTTGTAACGCCTGATCAGCTTGTTAAAGACCTGAAGGACATCGGAGGGAGCAGGTTGGTGAATTAAGAGGTGCCATTTATATTAGCAGAATTACATTACACCAGTGAGGCGAGAATAAGTTAAAGTGAAGTCATTAAGCATGTTCACCTGTGCATATGCCTGCATGGTCTCCAGGTCTTCTTGTGCCGTGAAGAGACAGAACTCGGTACGTGTCAGATCATCGGACAACGTACCACCCGGGGCTGAGAACACAGAAGGAATGGCATAAATATGAATATAAACTGGAATGATGCTCATGAAACCATCTTCAGTCATCCTCAACTATGTGCCCTTTAAAAAGTGTTAATGAACCCCCCGTTTCAGCTTGTCATCCAAACACTGGGAATTAAAATGTGTTTTGGGCTGGCAGTTGGCAGAAACGTGATATCTGCATGGTTACGGCTCATGGCAACGTTGTCACTCTTTTCCCCCCCTTGTTAGTTTGTGTAGTTGAGTAGGCGTGGCATAACGAGCGATGTTGTATATGAAGTACCACGCAGACAGTAGCAGTAGCGTACCCTCTCGGTGTGGGCATGCTTTCTCGTGACGTTGAGGTGCCGGCGAAGAGACACTTCGCCATCGCAAAAAGAACAAGGATCGATTTTCGAACTGACTAGAACGGTTACAAAGCGTTTTCCAGAGAGCGAAAAAAAGATACGATTTGACACCTGTTCTTTTCCCGTTTTATTTTAGTAACCGTGCCGATTTGGCAAATACCAATTCCAAGATCCTAGAAGACTGTGGGTAAGATTGTGCCATTGAACCTGAGAATCTCAGGTTCAATGGCACCGTTAATATAAAAGCAAACACAATCTCCACACGGGGAACACTTACCCAACATTCCGCCAGCCACCAGGATGTCGAAGAGGGTCTCAGCATAGCGGCGGTAATCAAGCTTGGCGCCAGAGGCGTCGAGGAATTTCGCGACAGCCTCCAAATCAGAGCCAGTTTGATTCAGACCTTGCACTATACTTTCCTGAAACTGGGTAGGGTCAAACCTCTCCTTTTCATCTGTGGAAAGGAAAACAGGGTCAAAGTGCATCCTCCGAGCAGCCAAAAAAAAAAAAATGCTACCAGAACCAAGTCAGGTGGTCAACCATCAACTAATAACATAAGAATGGAGTGGTTCATCCACATATTAAGTTTCTGTTTGGCAATTATTATCAGATCAGGATGGTCCACCAAGAGCATCGCTCTTGTAAGTCTTTTAATCTGATCGGTAAGTTATTTTTAATAGTACATAACGCCACGCCCATTTGTGGACATCAATCGCTACCCAAACTGATATTCATTGTGAAACGCAAACTTGAATATATGGATGTCCTCAGAAGGCTAGTGGTATCAATTAATCAACAATATCCATAAAACCAATACAGCACTTTTAAATATTGTGAACCAAAGTCTGCCCCCCACTTCTGGGCTAGCCTCTGTTGAGCTTCACCTCACTGGGAGGTTATTGATGTTCATCTTCCGAATAATTGAGAGCAATGCTTGTTCAAGTGCTTAACATCTAATTTAAGTATGAATCTGCAGCATCCCATCTGTGCTGCCATTTACTGCCAAAATGAATTACCAAAATAATGAATTAGCACCTGATACCGTCATTAGCAAGAGGCTCAACATAAGGAGTGGAAGCAACGTCATTAAGGCGCCCTAGGAGCACACAACATTGGCACTTGACATGGTCGTCAGCTGTCGCAGCCCATCTTAGACAGTCTGGTAAGTGGTGCATTGTCAGAAGACCTTCTGCCCACTGAAGTTGGGGGGGGGGGGGGGGGGAGGAGGACGATAGCAACCATTTCCATAGGCCACTCTAATCCCAAATTGTTGTTGTTGTTTTTCTCCTTGTTCCAACGAGCTACGGCCTCTTCCCATTCTCAGTTGAACTGATGCAGGGGAGTGCATGCGTGACGATGTACATACATGAGTACATGATCTACATATGGCATGCAACCAATTGATATTCAGTATCTAATTAATGTACAACTCAATGTCTAGTGTTAAAGTGTTAAATTGTATTCTCACCTCTTTTTCTCGTTTTGAAACGCTGGCCTGTAAGCGTAGGCTTCTGCTGCCGTTGAGTACTCATAAAAGACGGCCTGGAAGACAAACCAAAGAAACGGGGAGAAACGTCACACGTGGGCCATACGTCGCTCCGTTTGGACAATAGGCCTCATGTGGGCTTTGGCTCATCATTGCGCATTAGCAGAACTTTCTAGAACGCAGGTAGTGATGCATCCAGAAAAACCTGTTCAACCAAGACGTGTTAAGACACCAAATATGTGTGCGTGTACATTTGGTATAAGAAGTGATTATGAAGTTGCAGAAGTTGCCCCTTTAGATCAGTGACACAAATTGCTTCATTTAAAAAAGGTTTCACTGTGATATAAGATGAGTGTATATGATACTACAACTAGTCAAACAAAAAGAATAGGAGTGATATTACCATGAAAAGACAACCATGTGCTTGTGTGTCGTGATGTATCCACCCGACTCATTTCCTCCCTAACCCCTGAAACCCTGTGAAACGCTGCGATTCCTCTAGTCATCCAATGCACATGTCTAAAACACACGATGACCACACATTGTTGGACGTGGATGACGGCCACAGCCTACTCCACGGTGGTTTTAATGCACTAACAGGAGCTAGCTAGGCTGCGTCCGGGGCTACATCCCGTAGCTAGACTAGGCCAGGCCGTGTGTCTAGACAACTCTAACCTCGTGTTTCAATGCACACAATCGCATTTAAAAAGTAAATGTATTGTGGATACGTGCTACAGTACACGATAACAAAAAGGTACAACTTACCTGAATCCTATTTATGTCCAAAATCTGTCGAGAAACCGCAAATGAATGTGACAACACAATGGCTAGCACGGACCCAGATTGAGAAGGAAATGGATGTTCGCACTGCGCATGCGTCATCCAACGGCCTTTCGCGTTACCCATCTATAAACTTTAAACCCATAAATCACTTTATGGGAAGTACACCTGGACTTGAATTGTTAATGAGTAAGGATGTTTATCTTTCCTATAATATACACATTTTTATTCGTTTTAAATATTTTGCTTTAGAATACACGTAAGAGTGTATAACATCCGTATTGCTTTCGTATACATTGAATTCTCCATAAATAGATACAAATTCTTGCCATTTTTATGGAGTCAAAACTGACCCACGGTCAGCTTTTCTACAATTTATTCTAGTTAGACCTCCATTCTGACCAGACTCGTTGAGCTTCCCCATACGTAACGCGAAGCCACTTAGAGCAATCACAATCAAGCAAATGACTAACTTTGTTGCTATCTGCGAATATGACACAGGAGGGGGGTGTTGTGCCGTCATGTGCCATAGATGTAGAGTCAATGAAAAATGTAAATCCCTCCAGCTGCCTCCTCCTCCTCCTCCCATGCAGAAGGTGATTAGGGACGTTGATCCTAGGAGCTGCCCCAGCCTGAGCCACTCCCTGTGCCTCTGGACCTCCAGTCCTCCTCCCCTATGCTCCATTCAAAGTCTTGAGGGCCGGATGGGAGACGCGTCCAAACTCATCCAGACTAGTCAAACTTAAAACAATTACAGCGGGGAAGGGGTTGCGAAGCCACTGCAGCAGACCTGACTATCTACTCCCGGGGTTTCTTACGGATTAATACGAGGCGTACATTTCTGATACAAAAAAGGCAAGTAGACACTTTTTTTTTAAATGTTTTTGTTGCACCGTTGTGCAACCAAACGTTGTGGAGGATGTCGGCAGTTGCTTCCCGACTTCTCAGTTACTTGGTTGCAGTTTCTCAACAAAACGTGTTCCTAACTTTAACTCACAAAGTACAACGATTTCCTTGATTCATTCATTTATCTATACGCTGCGTGCAGTAAGTGGGTTGTGGATATGTTTTCATCAACAGCAAGAACGAAAAAAGCCTAAAGAAAGTGGAATGTGGTCGGGGTTTGCACATCCAAATCAAAGTGTTTGAACGACTGGCTCGTTAATTGCCAACATCTGCGTTCTCTGATCTCCAGTAGGACACCAAGAGATCCCAGTACAACCAGTACTACTCCACAAAGGGGGCGACACTCTAACTGGTGATGTTGCTTGTTTGTAATGTCGGCAGGAAAATGTACATCACGTTCAAGACAGATTTAAGATAACGTTAGACATAAACAAACATGTTGGTCCAAGTGTGAGGACAGTCGGCGTTTAAGGATTGCACGTTATGTTTTTTGCAGTGTGCATTCATTTGCCTTAGACTGGAAACTTTTTGTGCCTGCTTATGTTTGAAAGGAGTAACCGAGAAGGTCCAGCAGGAGAAATAAAACCCATGTCCACCGAGAAGTATAAAAAGTGTACTTTTTCACGGTTTTGGCCGAGACTCAATGGTCCACATTATGGACTCCTACTTACAACACCCATCCTTGAATTGGTATTTTAACAAAGATCAGCAAATTGACTGATGGATGATTTATGTCGCAAGTAACGCATGATGTCATCATTCAGACTTGTCCTGGGGGAGTTGTGGCCACTGCTAATGGAATAGTTGTATAATGGCAACGACCGAGACTGCTTACTTGGCACCTTTTATTTTTTTGATCTCTAAAATCAGATTCATGATGTTCAAGACAGTTGTTTCTTAGTGGTGTGTATCTTAGTGACCACTGTTTTTGTGATGTCCCACAGCACTTTACCATTAAACATTTTGAGCAGTACTTGGTTCCATTTATCTTTTTTGCCTTAATTTATCATCGGAGTGTAGCAGTTTGGGACAGCTTACGGATCTTTGCGGATCAAACCAAAAAAAACTTTGAAGGCTGATGTATGGTTACTATTTAATGAAGAAGAATATTTACATAAATAACAGATGCCTATATTAAATATTCGTCTTCCTGAGCCTATTTTCTCCATGGCCACCCTTTCTTTATGTGCTCATTGGTGCCAGTAAGAAAGATGGAGCAAAGAAAGTAGTCTATGATTATTTATCTATGAAGTCAGCCTTCTCGCTCGCCGTCTCCCATCGCCAGTGCATTACCCATAGTGGAACTTCACAACAAGCTTTACCAACATTGCTGGGACTTTGAAACGCATGAACGAGGAGTGAGACAGTCATGAGAAAAATGCAGGAAGCAGCTTTCAAGCCAGTTACAGAAAAGTATTTGTTCATAAGTTGTGTGTTTTATTAACTTTGCATTCCGGATATTTCTTCACTTCAAATGCCCTGGAATTTCCACCACTGTCTGACCCTTGTGTCCAGTGAATTGTGGTGGTTACTGTTTTTTTTAAGAAAAAGCAGTTAAGTTATTGAAACTGCTGTTTCTGATTAGTTCAAATCAGATGCTGACAGTAGATGTCAATTTTCCATATGTAAGGCATTCACATGATTGAAACTTCTTATGCAGCAGAGATAATACTATCCTTGATGTTTGACTGTCACGCACGTCCGGATGCTCTCAAAAACATTCTACACTAGCCCCACTTTGGACAAAAGTTGAATTTCTTTCTATATTTAGAGTAGGCAACTTGCCCCAAACCAATTCCATAGTGCCCTTTCCCCACTATGATTAGCTGGAAAGGTTAGCTCCCTTGGTAAGTCTCCACCAGCCGAAGGAGTTCACTGTGTATGACAGTCATGTACTCCCCTTAAACGTAGCGCCCTTGGATAGCAGGTCAGTCATCCCAGGCAGCCGCCTATCCCTCTCCACTCTCTAAAGCTGTGTTCTGACCTGCTCTTTGGCAAGGCGATATCAGAAAGGGCCTAAATGTTTGTTTATATTTGTGTGTGTGTTCGTGTGTGATGATGCGGCTCACCCCAGCTCAGTCTGAAGGTCATGACCGACTTTTAGTTTTAGTTTTTCTGAAAACTTTCTGCACTGTTTTCAGACAGCTGCTCTCATATTGTCTCGGCTCATATTGTAGTTTCCTAATTCCTGTGAGGTGTCTGGCCTTTCCCAGCACCTATGATGCATGCTTTTTCCTTAGTAAGAATCAGTTGTTCACATCTTTGTGCCTGCATATTTTTATTTTTTTCTAGAGGCACCTTTTGCTTGCAGGCAAGGGTGGGGATGCATGCATTCATTTGGGTCAGTATCTGAAAATCAAATATATTTTAGTCCAGATGACCATGTGGTGCAATCTGGGTCATTGTCGGGGCACAGAAGACAAGCATGCTGCTAAATCCATTGATGACGTACGTGGTAATATCAGCTCACTTTTCTGTCGATAACACAGGCGCTTTATCTACTTTAGGGGTCATCGCACCCTCAATAACAGCACATTCATCGGTATGAATTATAGATCTTTTCAGCGTGATAATGTGTCATGAATTGGTTTATGGCCACAACTGTATCCTACTGCATCGTCTGACCACTGAGAGGATGAAGAGGAGCAGCATTAACATCCATTTGCCTGAATGCTTTCGCTTGCGAATTTTGGTATGAATATAAAATATTTATTTGCATAAAAGCAAACATATTTAATCAGAAATAATCGAAATCTCAAATATTTCATCAGTATGGAAATTCTGTTTAGCCTTATATTAACTGATGCACCTCAATGATGCTCTCCTGTTCTGCTGTGAACTCCATAAGAGTCAGCCATCTTGGTAATCCTGTATGAATTTAATCATTGCGGTCAGGTTTTCTCTCTTGCAGGATTTGACATGACAGGCAGGAAGTTCATGCAGCCACACACGCTTTATTAATGGGATTGTGTCACTGGCTGTATGGCAGCTCCCTTCTAATCTGGGCTAGTGGGTTATGAGCCCACGACGACCAGGGGTGTGTCCAGACTCAATGCACTGTTATTAAGTACGTAGTCACTCTGAAATCTAGTAGTAATACACTAGGTGCATATTGCTCCTAGAAGAATGAATGAATGAATCCTCCTTTTTAAATAATTTCCATCAAATTATTCTGTGTAGTTCTAATGGGGAAGCACAGCTGTTTCTCTGGACACAGCTGTCCAATACATAGACCTTACGCTGCACATTCTGTTTAGATCAACTTTTTCTTCTGTTGAATACATTTAAATGGAGAAATACAACTTCTGGTAATTGGTGTGTCACACATAGGACTGGTAAGCATATATATGCTGCCGTGCCAAAGCAATTTCAGTGCAGGTCTCTTGCTTCCTTTATGGAAGGCCACTGAACGTCCATCACTTTGTATTGTAGGTAGGATTTATAGAGTCTCCAACTCTGAACCATAATGGCTAAAAACAGGGTTTAATGAGAACATTTACTGATTCTGTCTAGGTGGATATTGACAAGCATGAATAAGTGTGCATTAGGCCAGGACTTTCTGCTTCTACCTTTCCATTCAGTGCTGCTAAATGGGTTAGGTTAGATGACCTAGCACAAGTACTTTTTCCATTGGTGCTGACTAAAGAGATGTTTTGACATTTCATGACTTCTTCTGACATTCTGGTTAAGTATGTTGAGCAGCCTTTTTTGAATATATATATATACGTGTGGTTTCTTAACAGGGATAAATTGGTAGAGACCAGCACTGAAGAATATTCTGTTCCTCTCGTCTGGGTCCGTCAGTTGAGAAATGCTTAAGGCCTACAAGGATTTAGGGGTTTCTGTTCGGAAAATTGAGTATAACAGTATTAAAAAAAAAAAGCCAAATTCTGGCTACCCTTTTTAAAATGGGCCTCTGCCCATGCTGAGTATGAGTCTGTCTCTGAAAGTAGAATCTGCCCCCCTACTAAGAACTGGAAAACCTTCTTTATGGGCTCATAACATTGTGCCCTCCAGTAGAACAGAAGTCATAGGGAGTACATTTGTTTTGGACAGAACTTTTGGACAACATAACCCGCCAAAAATAAACCTTGGAGTCCTCCCTCCCCGAAATGCCCGTAGACTAGTAGAGTGTTAATTGTTTTCCAGGTCTTAATACTCTGATACTCTTTACACTTTTAAGAAGAGATCTCACAATAAACAAAGGCCATAACATTCCGAGATCCCATCTCAGAGTTGTTGCCGTCTGTGTCGACGGCGCTAAGGCACTTGGATGAGGGCTGTGATATTCATCCTGTTCTCCTTCAGCGCTAGCTTGCAGGAGTTCCCCTCCAACCATGTAATAGCCCTGCCTCATAAAGCCCTTCTTTATTGACGGTCGACTAGTCCCATTTGTATGTGCATTAGGCCTAAATACATCCAGAATGAGCTATCAAATACTCCATTTTGGTCAACCCTCTACTTGTGAGAGATAATTGATTTTAGTTCTAAGCATATCTGTAGTCATATCCTCATCAGCATCTAAAACGTTTACTAGAGGAAAAGCAATTTCTAAAAAGCCTTTACTTTCCGAATATTCCTTCTGAATATATCTAATTTTTCATTGTGTAATTTCAGATCGATTGTGCATCTTCAACATGCAATTAAAATAAAAGATCCTTAACACTACTCTACCCTTATTTATTACCTCTGTAGCCCTTGACTGATGCTGTCATGCACCAGCTCCTATGTGGCTCAACTGAAGTAACATCACTGCTGTTGACGAACTAAAAGAGTGTTTTCTTTTCTCTGCTGAAGGCAGCAGTGAACAATGATGGATGAGCTTCAGGCCCCACTGTTACAACAGCAGGCATGGGTTGTGTGGACCAGGCCTTGACTGTGCCCCTCTTTTATCTCCCATGCTATAGCTCCAGGATTACTGAGACAGAGCGGCCAGGGGGGAAACACTGGACCAGAAAACTGCCATCCCAAGCAGGGTCTTTGTCCCTGTGGCCCTCGGGCCGTGACCCTATAGCCTTCCCCAAAATATAACCCTACAACTGTTTGGATATGGATACATAGGCTAGTAGTTAACTGTAGTCGAGGATTTTGAAGAATGTTCTTAGATGTTAACGGGTGCTAAATGCAGCAGCAGCAGCAGACCCCAACCGAGCTGGACGATAGGAGGTCAAGAGCAAGAGTTCTGTTAAGCAATTCCCCCGGTGGACTCGTTCAGATCCACAGCTTGCCGAGGCTGTATGAAGTAATCATACTGCTACTCCCTCAGACCACCACTGAACAAACATGGCTTCCCTAGAGTATATTTGTGCAGGCTATATTTAGTGTTTTGTTTCTATCTGATCACAAAGCCTTTCCGTGTTGCCTTTTTTTTCGACCAAGTTTAATGGACTGCTCAAATAGCAGCCCCTTGTTGGAATAAGAGGCTCATCATCTCTGCCTTCATAAATGCAATGTATTCATTTCTCTGTGGATTCTCTCTTTTAGGGGGGGAGAAGAAGCTGCCAACATGGAGGTGAAGACTTCACTCCTAGACAACATGATCGGGGTCGGCGACATGGTTCTCCTGGAGCCGCTGACGGAGGACTCCTTCATCGAGAACCTCAGGAACCGCTTCGACCACAATGAGATCTACGTGAGTCCCTGTGCACCGCGTTCTATGTCGCACGCAAAAGTTTCTCATGGGCTCAACTGAAATATTTACTTCACCATCCGGCACCAGTCCCAGTCTGCCCAACATCCCGAATGTTAAAATGGACACACTTCGAACCTCCCTTACAGAAACATCCATGTTCATTTTGTTTTTCACATCATCATTTTTGACACAGAATATACACAAGGAAACAACGCTGTGCACGACCAAATGGCACGACCACACTAACCCAGCAACCGACCATTCATTCATTCAATAAATGCTATCACCATGGAATGCAGATGATTCCCATTTAAACCAAGCACTACAGCCCCAGCTCAGGGACGTAGCTGTGTGGCTGGCTCTGTTGCCTGACCATTTTCCCACTGCAGTGATCAGGTCCGGGTGTGTGTGAACTGGGGTCCCTAGAGCAGCATGTTGCCCATGGGCTTTGTGCTATGCCACTCCATGGGTTTATCTGCGCTCCGCTCTGCATGTTGGCTGCTCCAAACACCAGCCTCCATGATTACAGCTTTGCTTTTCAATCCCATTTGCCCAGAAGGGCCTGGGGCCCTGTGAAATGATGTCATCGCAAAGGGCTCTGATTGGCTCGGCAAGCTCCATCCATTTTTTTCTGTCGAGCCGTAGCCACTGCCTGCCGACGCGCTTGGAT
This sequence comes from Trisopterus luscus, assembly GCA_027122455.1. Classification (NCBI taxonomy): domain Eukaryota; kingdom Metazoa; phylum Chordata; class Actinopteri; order Gadiformes; family Gadidae; genus Trisopterus; species Trisopterus luscus. Next base: position 7,381,480 of record JAOPUA010000091.1, on the reverse strand, counting down.
GGTTCTGTTTTGACATTGTAGATACCACGTTTTCCTTTTCTAAAAGTGTAAGCATTTCCAGTTTCACGCTGATCCATCAATGGTAATGTAATGGCAGGGTTGCAAATACTACTATAATGCAATATACTTTTGTATAATGCAAGTAACTTGTTTATTAATAAATAGAAATATATATATATATATATATATGTATTTATATATAGATATATAGATACATGTTTGTATTTATGTATATCTCTATCTCTGTCCACCTTAGTTTTGGCGAGTCAGAATATCATATTTGTCAAACCCAAAAAATGACATTTTTTATTGCTCAACGCTGGTTTAGCTTCATGGAAGGTAGATGCCTCACCCCTAAAATGGAGACCAGTCGTCTCTTCAAAACCATTCCTAAACCCACACTTATCCTCATTATATGTGGTTCATATCCTTGTAAATGTATTTATAACTCCCTCCCCCCCCCCCCCACAGCCACACATATCGTATGACATGCTTCCATAGCATGAAGGCACATGGCTACTTTTCTCTCCCTGGGACAATGTGTCACAGCTGGATAGAAACTGTAGAGATTTCCCCCAGCACAAGTTTTATCACTCCGTATGTCTGCCCTTGCCTTATGGCTCAATATTTCTCTGAATGGGTTCTGAATGTAGTTCTTCGACATGCTATTAAAAGTCTGAATTTTGCGGTCGATGACGTAGTCCGTTTTTTTTCCCCCTTCCTTTTCCCGTGCAGCTAGTAATTACACACTCTTGCATGGAGATCATATGCCCAGCCCAACCCCCTCTGTATTTTTTTCCAATATGTTCTCTGACTTCACTTCTCTGCATGGAAGGGCCGCTAACACACAGGACTCATTCACAGTGGGGCAGAGTTTTGCAAACCCCTGCTAGATGTTGAACTAGCACTCTGGTGTTTTTTTTTTTTTGTTTAATAGCCATTGGTTTTTCTGAATGCACTTTCTCTTTTTAAGGAGCTAACCCTCTTTGCCCTTTGGATTCATTTCGCAACTCTGATAATGATTACTGGCTATAGCCCTTATACAAACAAAGATAAGAATCATTAGCATACTGCTGCTATTTTCATTTTTTTTTTTGTTGAGGGGGTGAGGGTTGAGATGGAGGTCAATTAAACTGCAGCAGTTCTCCTGCCCCATCATTGTTTTAAATGGGGCGCTCAATCGTGTAAGATCTAACTAATCTAAGTGGCCGGCATGGATTTGTTGTCCGTGATACGTGCACGGATGGCCATGTTGTCTCTGTCCTGCACTCCTAATGATTTTATTCAGTGGTGTCCGCCATTGGCTTCTGAACACCGGGCCGTGGGAGCTGGGGGCAACAGGGTCCGGCACTCCTCTCGTGAGAGCGATTTATGCAACGGCCATTAACACATCGACTGGAAATATCTATCCTATCAGTGTGTAGGGGGTGAGTCACATTTGCTCTTCAGAAGGGACTGCTTTATTGTTTCATCTAATTAAAGTCCAAAGCTAGAATCAGGGCTAGGTTTTTCCTTACCCTTGTATCTTTCGAGATAAGCGCGGGGTACTTTGACCCGTGCGTCATTACATCTATTGACGTCGATGGCCGCATTGTTGTCCTCTTGTTGTTCCTTTTTTGTTTTTCCGCATCCCATGGCTCCATGGAGCACATGCCTGAACAAAACATCAGGAATTCCCAGCTGCTGCGAGCTGACGGAAGCTGAAATTCCCCACACCTCTGGTTACATCAGGGTGCTATGTGCAGTATGAAGGGGCGGAGCGTGGGATGGCCTGCGTCTTAATCAACTGTCACTCAGTTAATACTTATTTAGTGACGGATAAACTAACACGGTTAGTTTCTCTAAGGCGCCATGTTTCAGTTGGGTGACGACAAGGGAGATATGATATAGATATGGAAAATTGGATTTTAACACAATCATTATATTTATCCATCATTCCATATCGTTATCATAACCCACCGAAAGCCATGAGCACTACGGTTTTGAGTCTCCACTAATACAGAGTAAAAATCCAATGTGAAACAGTAGGGATTTGGACCAGTTCAGTATTGAGAGAATATTGCAGAATAGAAGAAAAAACAATAACAGGGCAGACACCCATGCTCGTCAGTTTTCTCCTCTCTTCTCCATGTTTGATCAGGATTTTGACATTCGATGGACGAATACACAGGTCATTATCTGCATCGTTGAATTCCTTCCATGAATTGTTAACGGGTTCACCCCGACTCTGTGTTTCTCGCCCTCTTCCTGCAGACGTACATCGGCAGCGTGGTGATCTCCATGAACCCCTACAAGTCCCTGCCCATCTTCACCCCGGAGAAGGTGGAGGAGTACCGCAACAGGAACTTTTACGAGCTCAGTCCACACATGTGAGTCTCCCTGCCCGGCCTCCCTCCCCCCCCTCTGTTGCCCTGTGGTGGCAGAAGTGAATGTAACCTAACTCTGTTTAAGCATTTCTTTAGTTTTGCGTGCCGGTGGTGCTTGTTGGGTATTTCATCCAGTTTCTTAAACACCTGAGCAGAACAGGAGAAGAAAGTCCTCATTGTTCGACGTGACGCACAGTTTTTAATTTACAATGCCATTTTTGGCCCTTCAAAATAAAATCATTCTTTGATCACTAGTTGGAAAAACAACACCTTGTTGTACGATAAAGACTACAATCATTTCAGTTCATTTACAGGCATGTTAATAAGATACTTTTTTAGAAGGGTTGGACATTCAAACCATGTCCACGTCGACACAACCTCTTCGTCCACGTAGTACAGCTAAAGGACAAAGGGTCTTGGCAAGCGTCGCTTGGCTCCGGCTTCCTGGTTTGCGGTACGCAGTAGACGGCTAGCTAATGGGTTGGCCGTGGTAATTAATTACACACCCAGAGAGTGAGCTCTAAGCTACACCGGGCCGTGTTGCATGCACGGGCGGCGAGAGTGACATTGGGGCCATTCAGTAGTCCATGTACCACACAGCGGGCGGCCGTCGGTCCGTCGGCACACTGGGCAAGCGTCAGTGCCGGTCTGCCGAGCTAAAACAAAAGACGAAGCAATTAACCAGCGCTGATTCTCTGGTCCACAGCCCTGGCTGGTTCTACAGGGAGAAACGGCTATCTATACCCAAACGGCTGGAGTGTGCCGTTTCCTCTCCGCTATTGATTCATGGAGCACGGCGCTTGTCCGTTGCCTCACCCTGAGAGAGGAAAGGTCTTCTTCGGCCTGTTTCTCGATTCCTTGTTGGCCTATGCAGATGTCTATCCTCTCCAACCTTTTATCGACCTCCATCTCCTCGCCATGTCTCCAACCCACTCGGATAATAGTTTTTTTGTTTTTCCCGAAACTTTCTACAAGCTGTAGCCAGAACAAGGGCAGCAGCATGGAGTGTATTTGTTTTAGTCGAAAACCATTTTACTTTTCTCTTGTACCGTTGTTGAAACTACAAGAGCCCCAACTCTAGAAGTCATCTCTTGGCCCACGTCGGAGACAGTGGTGTGGGGTCAAAGGTGAGGGGAGTTGTGGGGAGAGGTCTGTCATGAATGGTATCGTAGGATTCCTGAGACAACCACAAATGTGCACCAAGCGTGGGGCCAGCTCCTGCGCTAGGTTGGGGGTTGGAGACTGCCTGGGTAGGTGCTAGGCTGGTTTAGACTGGCGCTGACGGCAACTGCAATCACCAGATGGAGCAATCCTGACTCAATCTCAAGTAAAACACTCGGATATTTAGAGCCGCAAACTATCCTTCCATTTTTCTATGAATTTGTTTTTAATAGCTGTCTGAAAGTGTAGTGGTATAAAATGTATTATTAATGCATAAAACCAAATATGAATAATTAAAAAATGTCATGGCCACAGTCAGATTCCAAATGTGATTGATGAGGAGCGAGCGTCGCCCAAAAGGTCAGCGAGAAACTTTAAACTATTTAAAAACTGTGGGATTTGAACATAGGCTCCTCCTCCCAGCATACCGCTCTTGGATCTTGAAGTGTGTCAGTGCCTGGGGTGGCGCCGGCCCAAGGTTGCGCTTTGACGCTGTCCGAGCACTGGGCTGGTTTTGAGCTTGACGCGTGTCCTTCCTTACTTGACGACCAGTGATGATTTTACAAAAGGTGATACTGTTTCCTATTCCCTGTTCAATCTGTGATTTATACCTTATCCCGACTAATGGTGATACAGCAGTCGGCTCAAGATCCATCTCTGAGAAATGGATCCAGTTTGCTCAGCTTTGTGCCAGCATTCTTTGAAAGGGGAAGATTTAAGGCTTGTTTATCTGTTCAGGTCCAAGCAATGGCACTGAAACCGGCAAGAGGCAGATTGTTTTGAGAGATGGTCCATGAATTGATCTTGACCCTCCTATCAGACCATCTGCACCAGGCTTTGTCTGGTGTCATCATTAGGCCCCTTGTAACACTAAACCTGCCTTCCTGTCCAACACTCTGACAGCCCTGCCTCACAAAACTAAGGATAAAACGTGCATCACCCCTACAGAATTTGGAGTTTCCTGCCCAGTTTCAATATTATTATTATTATTATTATTATTATTATTATTATTATATCTAAAGGCCTGTTGTTATTGTTGTTGGCCTGTATTATATTCTAGCCATTATTCAACTAAAGGTAGGCCTTTGTAGGCCTTTCATAAATGAACTAAAGGTTGCCATGTATCAAAGTAGTAGTAGAGTTCCAATAGTGATATAATAATTCCAAAAGTTTTCTTTAAATCCATTTATTTTATCAATGCGATGGTACACACATACACATGTATATAAGTTATTATTATTATACTATTATACAATATTGCCCGCCTGAAACATGGGTTTTTCCCTATTTGACTGGTGACTACACTGTCATGCAAAACAGGACTTGGAAAGCAGAAAGCAAGCAAATGTAATGGAAATATTTGCTTTGTATGACAATGACTCCATTTCCAGTTTTTAAAATGTTCTCCAGTTTTTCAGTGGATCCCATGCATTGGCTGAGCGGTGCAGAGTCTCCACGGGGGGGGGGGGGGTCGGCCAGAGATGTTCTGGTGAGCGTCAGAGTGAGACACTAATTAAAGTGCCATCATCGCGCTGTGTGGGGGAGGTGGGCCCTTCCTCCTTAGGTTCTCATTACTTTCTAGAGACACTTCAAGCGAACAGGCTTGTTTCGGCATTCATTTTTAATTGTATTTAACAAAACATTTTTGTAGCATTTACTCCTCATGCAAAACTAAAAAGATGTCATTTTTCTTTCTGTAAGGAGGGAAACGGGGCCTTGAACAGTTTAGGGATTTTACCGTGGCTGCCATTGCCACAGAGTTCAAAGCTGTCGGTTAGAAAGGAACCCTTACCACATGAATGGAGGGTGACATGCACGTATTAATTAAAGCACCTTCACGCAACGTTACTCTGTACTTGCTGCAGCCTTGGGGTTGTTTGTTCTGAGCAGCCCTATGGTAAAAGGGGTGGGGGGCTGGGGTGGCAGACCACCCCGGCTGAATGGGCTGTACGCAGGAGTCAACCCAGGGTTATGAATCGTACCCAGGCCGGTTTTATTTAAAGTCAGTACATGAATGTGAAAACTGTTGCATAATCCAAAAGGCTTCTATTGTGATGATTTTTTGGGTTTCAGTTGTTACGCTGTTTTTTTTTTTTTTTTACGCTGTGTGTGTGTGTGTGTGTGTGTCCGAGCGTTTTATAGAGGACGAATAGCAAGCGCCTCGTTTGGACTAGCAGCCCTCACACACTGTAAACACAGACGCATGCACTCTGGCCAAATGACAAGGCTGTGTCAATTGAAAGTGTTCATTTGCAGTGAGGAATAGAATTTGGGAAGAGCCCTTTTTGAGGGACACGCACACACACAACCATGACTTTGCTAGACGTCTAAATAAAATGGCTCTCTAAGAAGTCGCACACAACGGGTTGGTAACAATGTCAAAGTGAATCTGATTCAATTCAGGTTTTGAATTAATTTGTTACGTCAACAAATGCACACTGGTGGTAAATTTATCGAACAATGTTCTTTTTGTGTGTGTGTGTGTGTGTGTGTGTGTGTGTGTGTGTGTGTGTGTGTGTGTGTGTGTGTGTGTGTGTGTGT
>JAOPUA010000091.1:7306191-7319960 GCA_027122455.1 Trisopterus luscus | reverse complement strand
CCCCCCCCCCCCACCCCCCCTTTTACTCAACCCCCCATTCCCGTCCCATTCCGTACAATCATCAGGTATCCGTATGACGGGTGAGTAATGAGACGCTGCGATGCCCGGCGTGTTTTGCAGTGTGGCGTAGTGTTAGATGTGGTGTGTCGTGTGGTTTACGAGTAGAACTAGATAGAGTAAACATAAACCGACTGGAAGTGTGTCTCTAGATCAGTCACTCATCACCTGGTATAGCTCCACACGTCCACCCCTGATGGGTTCACCCTGAGGTTGATAAAATGCGTCAACTATGAGGAACAAAGTGATAAAATAGTGCTTAATTCAAACCCCTTTGGAAGAAGCCAGAAGTTCATCCCCTCTCTGCTCCACCCTTCGGCCGCCGCCCCACTGGACAAACCTCCATTGTGGATGTCTGACGGCCCCCTTTTAATCATATTCCTTTCATCTATTTTTTAACACTCCCTTTCATCTTTTGGGGCTCTTTTAACATCCAGGAGCAGGCGTGCTCAATGTGATGACTATGGAGTATGTAGACTCTTCCACTCTGGTTTTTTTTGGAGATCTCCACTGACCGAATCAGTGGAGAATTTTCTTTGAACTGCGAGCCAGCCATGACACACTCAGATACATGTATGCACTAGTAAGCCTCCTGGTGAACGTTGAGTTTTTCGTCGTTGACACCAGAGACCAGGTCAGCCTCTAAATGCCTTCCAACACCTTTGTTTTGAATTGCTTATTGGGTTGCCATGGAGGCCCCTGGTCATATAAAGGGAGTGTTAAACTACCAGTGGACACATGACCTGGGCGTGTCAGTTAACCAAAAACAACAATAGCCTGAACAGCCTGTTAGTTTGCAGTTGTTTTTTGTAGGGTTAAGGACGTTTTGGGTATGTTGCCTCTGGAGCCTTTTCTATCCTTTTTTTATTTTTTAGCAATTACCTGTTTAGATTTGTTTTCCCAACTGTGAATTTGGTAGTGGAACGCGTGAACGAACGAATGAATGAATGCAGTTAAATCATTGAGCTGTTTCGTTTTACCTCGTCGTCGTGAAAAACCCCAAAGATAAGCAAAACGATTATTGTGGTGGCATGCGTGCCTGAACTTATGCACTGTTGTGGAAAACGGGAGTAAATCGAATGCACTCGAATGACACTATTATTTAGCAAAATATCAAAGCAGCGGGTCATTGGTGGGAAAACAGGAGCCCTGCCGTCTGGCGGGGTTGGATGGCGGCGGGGCGGGGCAGTTCCACCGTGTGTCTAATGCTGCTCTTCCTCGCCCAGAGAGGAGCCGGCCAACGGCTGGCACCGGGCCGCCGCCATACGCCTGGAGCAGGACATCTTCACGGCGCTGGCCGGGCAGGGCAAGCTGTACGTCTACAAAACCCTCAGCTTCTGGAGCCAGATCAAGTCAGCCGGGTGAGTCCTTCTACCACGACCACCACCACCACCACCACACACACTCTTAGGTTTGGGGTTGTCCACCTAACTGGTGTGGCTCTCTTCTGAAGGCTCATTGGCTGGATACTCCTCAGCTGGATACAGATATGATCTGTGGTGATGCATGTCGTTGGTAACATAGATATTTTAGATGTTTTTTTGCACAGGTTTAGGGGGTATAGACCGGCATATCTGCTTTGCGTACATAAAACTCAATGAACATTGTTCATTATTTAACAAATGACGAAGAAACAAGCAGTGAAGAAAAAGGGCAAAAATGCTTCTTGACCAGTGGATCTGATGTCTCTCCTGACAGGTCCGCCATCTACGCCAGCCGGCTCTACCTCAACCGCTACCACATAACCCACCCAGAGAGACTGGCCTGCAACCAGGAAGGAGGGCCCAAAATAAGTGGTACATGGGCTGCCCTTTCAGTCTTTAATCCCTTCCTTATCTAAATAACAGTATTTCTGCTTGCGTTTGATGACATTTCATTTCTGTGTTTGTGTTCAGGTACCGTCTACATTCATCCAACAGCCAATATTGACCCTTCTGCTGTGGTAAGGGGCCCAGATATTTTGGACGAACTGTGCCTGTAATGGGCTGTGTCATGCATCAGTCAACACACACACACACACACACACACATAATAGTGATGCATAATTTTAACGTTGAACAATCAGACTTGGCCTGATTTACTGGCTATCCCCATTACCAGATGGCACCCTTATTAAATTTTATTTTAAGTATAGATATAGATATAATGCTATCCAACTGAAGCTAAACAAACTAAAGCTCATGCAAAACCTGAAGTGCAGGTTAAAACCTGAAGTGCAGGGAGTAACAAAAAGTACATTCCAATACTGTCCATCATTTCCTCTAGTCATACAACTGTATTTTAGAGTATTGAGAGTATTTGAAAGAAAATCCCCTCTTGATTAGATGCATAGAGATGAACACAGCATGGGAGTATTAGGTGTACAGCACACAGGTTTCATGTACAACCGCTTATTGCAACACCAACCACTCCCGTGTCCACAGCTGGGTCCCAACGTGTCCATCGGGACGGGGGTGACCATCGGCGCCGGAGTGAGGGTCAGGGAGTCCATCATCCTGCACGGGGCCACGCTACAGGTACAGCGCCCTGGAGACACGCTTAGAGACCAGCTTAACACACGTGAACGTTGACGTGGACAAAGCTAGTACTGCCGCCACGCAGGAGCACGTGTCCACGCAAGCATTGGGAATCTTACAATCGTTCAAATCATTTTTTCAAAACGATTTGAAAACAGTAGTGAGATTGAGATGCATATTTTTTTTTTGGGCTAAAGTGACATAATGGTTGAACAGGAAATGTTTGTATTCATATGTTCATATGAACATTTCTCGGAACATCCTAAACGACATTGTGCTGTGCCAATTTTGAGGGCAATTCATTATAAAGCTTAGCCTGGAAATCCAGACCCACGTCTAGAAAGCTGTAGGGTCTGGCAACAAGTAATGAAATTGGCCCAACTCGAGAAGCGGCACTAAGAATGCATTAGAAAATATCACTGCACGCAATTGGATAACACTACGACCAATCAGAAGAATACAAGTGGTGACATATCCAGAGCAGCCAAGCTAACCAATGGATAAGACTCTTGCCGTATACAGTCGGTAAAACAGCTTTTGGCCCGCCTTTATCAGATACACTGTTGTGATTGGTTAATGTTCTGGGCCAGGGGAATTGGGGAGTGAGTATATTGCTGAGTGACTCGCTGAGCAAATACAAATTGTGGTCTCACACAAACCTCCGATTTCAGGGTATATAAAGCTTGTAATCCAGGTACAATCTAAATGAAAACGGTGGTAGAAGAGATATTTATAGTGTTGGAGAGGACAGGTGTGTTTTGGTGTGTAAACGATCTGTCCACCCTCCTCAGGATCACTGCTGTGTGTTGAACTGCATCGTCGGATGGGACAGCACCATTGGAAAGTGGGCGCGAGTGGAGGGAACCCCGAGTGACCCAAACCCAAACGACCCCTACGCAAAGATAGACAGCGAGACGCTCTTCAGAGACAGCAAGCTGACGCCATCCATCACCATCCTGGGTAACTACAACATCAACATTGTCATTACAACTCACCTACTCCAGAAAAAAGGATTGTTTACTATAGTTATATTCTGATCCTAATTTTTTTCCATAATTTAAAATCATTGATTTTCTTTTGTTGGGACTATGTATTTTAACCGACAACCAATAACCAAATGTTTGGCTCTCTTAAATAAGGCCTCCAAAAGTCTGTTTGATTTCAGAAGTTGTTGCGAGTGCTCTTTCAGAATGTGCCACTGGATGGCACAAGTGAGCAGGAGGCTGCATACAACTTAGGATCACGCACCTTATCATTTTATAAATGTACAACTTCAACAATATTAGAAACGTCTGCCTAAATCTTGACCCGTCTAGCAAACGTATAAAGTACACACAATTATTTTCAGTTTTGTTCTGGATTCAATTGAGAACATGTTAGCTGACTTGCAGTTATACTTGACTCAATTTAACCTTGAAGCTCACTGCAGTCTATAGGTGTAATACTCTCATAAGAGAAAAGGCTGTGCTGCTGTAGTAGTAACGTTGTGCACGTAGAGAGCAGTCCTCTTTCATCAGTTTACAAACGGATTTAGTAGAAAAACAGCTCAACTCTAACCACCGTCGTGCCCTGTGCTCCTAGGCTGCAACGTGACCATACCTTCAGAAGTGATCATCCTCAACTCCATTGTCCTCCCGCACAAGGACCTGAACCGCAGCTTCAAGAATCAAATCATTCTCTAGTTCATCTTCCGCCTGCCGCATCCACCGAGTGTCATGATGAAGGATACATGAACGCCGAGTTACTGTATATAGGATGTCTCGACGGTAGAGGTATGGGACATTTGTTTAGTCATGATAGATTTTTATAGATATATATATATATATATTTGTGAAGCCTCAAGTGTCAGCAATGCTAGAATACAGCAGTGGAATTATGCATAGTGATTCACCTTGAAGTGATGCCAGAACTTTATATTGGGATAGGTTGACGTTTGTTAGTGTTTTAAAATAACAGCACACAGCCATGTAATATATTTGCCTGGATGATAGATGGGAGTGAGACGTTTGACAAGCAAGGGTGACTGACGATGGTTTGGGAACTTGCCAAATTCAACATAAAGCCTTTTGTAATAATTAAAAAAAGCAAAGCATATTGTTGATAACGTGTGTGCTTATTACAAGGAGGTAATTTACCAGTGGATCTGAATGAAGCCTTTAGGCCTTTTAACAGTTAGTCCCACCCCCAGAAAATAAATAGGGGACGTTAGCATTTCAAAGCTAATCAAGGCCGCCTCCCTTCCTTAAATGTAAACTCACTAGGGGGGCTGGAATTGGGTGCTTGAGTATCCTGCGGCAGCTCAAGTAAGGGGCGTTTGATTCCATTACAACAGAGGTCGTCGCAATCAGAGTAAAGTTATCCGGGTATACCAGATGAAAATATTGGGCCTTTGTCTAACATCTAGTTAGCCTTATGTTGCAAAATATCCTGTAAGAGCATAATTATCTCTTGAGGGCACCGTTTAGACAACATTTCCAATCTCAAGTCACACTGGTGTCGGTACACAAGGTCCTATTTCAATTAATTAAAAAATTTGCTGAAGATAGTTAATATTTTTTATTACAAACAATATTATTACAGATACTCTTTAAAGAGTCACGGGGTACCTGTGCTTTTCAAGGATGCACATCTCAAGTGGTTAAAAAGGAATGAAGTCAGTTTCATACAAATTGAATAGCTTTCATTTGTGCACCATTAGGACCCTATTAGAGTCCTACTGGACCACAACCATAATACTTTATAAATCTGCTTTAATCCAGAATTCATTATCTTAACAGTTTCTCCCCCGCCCTCTCCACTTCATACAACTGTTAGAGACATAACTTATGAACAAAAGTGCTTGTGTCTTAGTATACACATTTTCTTCACTGTGAGATCCCACCCCACCCCCTTAGCATAACACACCAGGTGCTCACGGCGGCTGAGGAGTGGAGAAGAATTTCCTTTCTGGGTCTGCCTTCACCTTGACACTGATGTGCAGAGAAGTTTGTGAAAACATTACAATTAATTGCGGATTACTCGGATTAGCCCTTATTAATCACATAAGGGCTGGTCTCACTTGTTGAAGGCGTGGCCAAAGTTCCTCATGCGGCCGCGGAGGGAGGCCCTGTTGCCTGGTGGCCTGTAGCCCTGGCCCATCTCTGGGGACGTCACCGGCATGAACAGACGAGTGGAAAGCCCTGGAACTTGGATGAACATTGTACACATGGTGCTAGCTTGGGTTTATGAGTCAGACTGCAGCTACATTGCAACAATCACACACACAAGACTGAGTGTAATGAAGGATTTAAACATTTTATATTGTGAGCTAAATAAAAACATGATAAAAGGTACTTATTAATGCCAGATGGGATATCTGGCAATATCAAACGCCAGTCGTTTGTAGAATCCTCCAAAATCCTGCAGGTTGCTCTACTGCGAGAGCAAGGCAAGTCTGAATTGCATTGGTAAAGTAAAATAGAGACTGCCTTGTGTCAGACAAATTGTTACAGGAAATCTGTACACGATTCCCATGCTCATCTTATTGACACTAAATAAAAGCAACGCTTTAACCTTCAACCACTCATAACAAAGTGGCCATAAATCCCCACTCACTGATTCGAACATCGCCATGCGGCTTCTGACGACGATGTGCCTACCGTGGCCGCCGCTGTTGGCGTTGTTGTTGGCGTTGTCAGTCGTGGAGAAATCCGGCTCCTTCTGCAGTAAATGTTTCCAGTACTCTTCAGGGAGAGACAACATGAAGCAAACCACCTGGAATAACCAAATCAAGCCCGTCAGCCAATGCACTGCCTCAGTTACAATCACGCAACCTTTAAAGTGCCAGTGAACATTTGTTAAAAAAAAAAAAGGAAAGGTCCATGTAATTTTTTGCGTTTCTAATCCAAAGTGTTTGCAAGTCGCACACCAACCGTTTTGTGAACGCTCTTCTCTGCTCTACCTCCAGTCCAATACTTTCTGTGACGGCGGCACTGAGGGTATGCTAAAGCCTCAGTGGGTGGGACGCTTATAGCACTTTATTACACTGGTAGAATAACGCCACAATGTGTGCCACATTTCATATACAATGTCGCCCGTACCCACTTTACTAGATAAAATAATGAATAAGGTTCATTTTAGTGTTTAGTTACCCTTTGATTTCTCCAATTGGTGACACTTATTAAACATTCAAATAACCTCATTACATGCAATCTGTTCCATTACAAATGAATAATGCATAGTTTCCTCAGAAGTCCACACCCGCATACAAACACCAGAGTACAACTAGTAAAAGTCCAGCAAATGTCTTGGAGTTGCCCGGTGGCCAGACCTGGGATAAGGAGACTGACCCTGGGTTGTGTGGTGGTGTCCTTCAGGATGGTCCTCGGCGGGGGCTCGGCCATACCGTGGCCCACGATAGTCGGTCCAAACACCCGCGCCAGGTTGGTCTTGTCCATCTGACAGTGAGGACTCCTCATGACCCTGTGTATAAAGGACCCCGAAAAATAACACAAGACCTTCAACGACGTATTCACGGATCCAGTCAAAAAAAAACAAAAAACCTACAGCATTATATATTTGCAGTTTTATGGTTCAGAGTAAATGAAGTGAAATCCAACAAATGCAATACTCCCGATACGATAATGTACATCGACCTCCCTGGATACCCGTACATTAAATATTTATGGTGATAAACGGTTAGTCCTTCCACACGAGGGGAGAATCGGTGCAAGCCATAAATGAGGTCGAACCTCTGCAAGTGGAGCATGAGGAAAGCCAGGGTGTCTCGATTAGCCCTGGGCAGCTCTCCGATGACCTGGTACATGATGGCCGTGGCGTTGTCCTCATCAGGAATCTCTGGTGCGGACACCATGGGTTCAATTAGGATGTGGTGCATTGTGGGGCCCACGATTTACCGGGGTACCCAAGGGGTATGCATTATTCTGCAGCACAAGAGACTGGCATGATGACAACTACAGCACCACATTAACGAAGCAGTATTAAGACCAGCCCTGCATCACTGCATCCCACAACGCGAATGCAATTCGTACATTATTCAACGAATAGCTCCAATAATAGCACAAAATATCACCAAAAAAAAAAAAACACATTAAAAAAAGCTTTTTGGAATAAAGTATTTGCATCGTTAAAAAAATAATTGCATTAATGATAATGCGTCAACGCAAGTTTCATCGTAATACAGGAGACCCAAGATTTGGCCACTCATTGCCAGCCTTCTCCCTTGCCCTGCGAGCCAAAGCATCGTGCACACCCTCCGTTCACACATCCATCATGAATATGCTGCAGGAGCAATATGCAGGAGTAACGGGTTGGGTCCTGTCATGTCTAGATAGGAAAATGCACCCAAGAGCAGTATGTGCTTATTCTGGTTATCCAAGTTATACTACCATAGAAGATAAGTCCACTCCCGTGTTTTGTTTATGTCACCACTTTGCATGCTGGGGCAGAGTGTATTTGTCGCCTGGCTCGACCCAGCCAAATGTAAGCCCAGCATGAGAAGGCACCAACCACTGCTGTGTGATGAATGCCTCAACTAGACAAGGAAGTACGGTCTCCCGGTCGCACAGCCAACTGGCGTGGCAGTTTTTACTTCAGTTTAGTAAACTATGGGAATGTCGCCACAAATCACCTCGACAAAGCATGTATGGGAAGGAATAAAAAGAACTCTCAAACTGCACACAGGAGTTCATATCTTAGACGTGCCCGATTCGATTCATTCGCTGCTTGGACACCAGGGGATTGGGTGGCAGTGGACCATTTTTGTTAATAAAGGAAATTAAGCATCTAAAAAACTAACTTTATTTTACCCATGCCCTGGGCACAGGCACGGCACATCAGATATAATTTATTCAGAATATAAAAACGAAAACACTTCCTAGTCAAGCGTTCTTCTGTTCATGTGCATCTAAACATTTTCAGTGCTGAACATAATGTCGACTGAGTGTCATCTTGGGAACTTGGAACGCTAGAAAGCTTGCATCAATTATCTGAAATGACACCACAATCACAGGAAAATAGGCTGGTGATAATACGATAAGCCTGCAATCGTGAAGATGACTAACTGCAGGGCTGATTATGGAGCCGTGGTACATTTTCACAGCTCTTGACATTCATCGTTTTGTGCACAAATTCAACCGAGACAAAATCGTGAGGCTACTCCCATCTCTGCTTGGTCATGGGTAATGATGATATTCATTCACTCAACAATCAGCCTGGCTGGATGTTGGGGGCGCTTTCACAGACGGATTTCCACTCTTTCCCGGGCGTTTTTTTTAAACCGTGACCTGCTGCCACCATCTGGCCTGCGGTCCTACCAGACCCTACCTGCCGCCTGCATGAAGTTCCGGTGGAGCTTGTGGGTGACTAGCGGCTCCTTGAGCTTCCGGAAGAAGTCCTTGAGGAGGCCGCACACAACGTGGATCTCGCCCACCTTGTGCAGCATCAGGGAGCCTTTCCCCTGGACGTACTTCTCCCTGAGCTCCTTCACCAGCCGGTCGCCCCCCGGGACGCGGTAGATGCCTCTCTGCAGAGCGAGACAGGGGGCGGTGTCAGAGGAAGGGGAACACTGTCTCCTCTTCTTCAAAGGTCCCACCACATCCCACCAGGTGTGGGGTGTTACAAGCCATTTAGAAAATCAGCCCCCTTCTGACATCACAGGTGGGCGTGTCCACCTAGACGTGTGACGGATAGAGGAGCAACGTTTGCTACAGTCCACTGGGTAGGCTTGTAGACTGATCTATCCAGCACACATCTAGGTGGACATGCCCAATTGTGATGTCATAAGGGGCAGATTTCCAAAACGGCTTGTAACGGCTAATCACACCACACCTGGTAGCATGTTATGGGACATGCTACCAAATAAAGGATGAGCCACATTGCAGCTGTGTTAGCTTTAGACCGTTCGTGTTGGCGTCGGTGCATCCTTGTACAATTGGATGGTTGTGGATGAGGCAATGTTATTCAAATCTCGGATTAGGCAGGTGGCCTTTAAAGTAGCACATCAAACATGACCCAAAGTTATTAAACTGGTAGTTTTTGAAGCCTGTAGGTGGCAGCAAACTCAAATGCGTTCCAAGGTGTACTAGAAGCACAAGTACTTTTCTGAAGTAACCATTTGTTGTAATTGAGTGATGAACTTAAAACTTACTTCTTCAAGTCCCCTTCGCTCGATTTCATTCACACACTGTATGACCAAGAGAGGGATCCTCGGGTGAGTCGCGGGTGCAAAGCTGTCCAAAGTGTCCTTAAAATAAAAAATAAAGTCCATGAATCCAAGCCCACCTGTGGCTGAGTCCTCTTTTGAAAAAGCTGTGACGTAGAATGCCAACACAACAGTATCCAGCCCGAAAAATATGTATGAATGAATATTGGAACATGTTGGTCTGGGAAACAATACCTAACATTTTTTTATCTTGTGTCAAAATGGTCTAAAATGGAAACGGCTAACACATTGAATAGTTTTCATGGAATCAGATTACTAAGAATAAATTACTTTGAAGCGAATATCAGATAAAGAATGAGAACTAAACCTACAATCCGATGCAATATAGTTAGAGTCATCCTGTAATCCTCTGATACAGTGGGATTAGGGGATTTGAAATTGGTCTTGGATGTTATCGCCGCCCCTATTTGTACCCTATAATATACCCTATAATGCTTCAGTGTTGCGTGGGCCCAGGGGTTTCACAGGCAGCAGTACCGCTTGCTTGCTCTGCGTGGTGGAAGGTGTGCAGCCTTCAGTGCATTTTAGCTTGCATTCCGGATGGGCAACCACGCGGCATTCCCGGCACTTCAGAGCAATCTTCCCGAAGCGGATCCTCTTGCCGCACGGCACGCACGTCTCTGGTCGGATCACCTGAAAGAAAGGTGGCCCTTTTTTTTTTTTTACAGCTTCGCCCGGCAACCATTTCAACAAATCACAGACCCGTTTCCGAGACTGAGCTGCCAATTGTACATGGGTTTGTTCTGACATCAACAACATTTATAATGAAATGCAACATTGTGATTCAAAACAAAAAGCAAAGACGTTTAGAAACGCTGCCGTTCTTCCTCCTGTCATAACTAATCCAAAATACAATTACCACAACCCGAGATTATGCAGTACCCTGTATACATTTGGTATCACGAGAAAAAATAAAAATAAAAGATAACCCATAATAACATATAATAACCCAACCCATTATTTCTAAACTATTTCTGTGTGTGTAGAATGCGTGTGTCAAGTGTGTTCATACTGTTTTGGAGAGGAAAACATGCTTCAGGGATCTCTCCAGCGTGGGCGTGTAGATGGGCCCTTGGTAAACGTTGGCCTGGGTCACCCTAGTTTCTGCGAGGGTTTCAGGCTCCGCTAGAGTCTCATCGTTAGGCCCCCACACAGAGGTTTGCTCTGAGGAGAAGCGGAGGAACATCAATAAATTGCCATTCTGGTATGCATCCAGGGAAACCGGTCTCATCTACAGCCCGACACCGGCGGTTCATAAAAATCATCTGTCTTAAAAAGGGGACATATTCTACCACCAGGTGCGAGTGTGATTAGTTGTTACAAGCCGTTTCGAAAAAAGTGCCACTTCTGACATTCACAGTTAGGCGTGTCCACCTAGATGTATGACGGATAGATGACCAAGGTTTGCTACAGTCCACTGGGTAGGCTGGTAGACTGATCTATCCAGCACATAGGTGGACACACCCACCTGTGACGTCAGAAGCGTCTCGAAAACGGCTTGTGATGGCTAATCACACCCACACCTGGTGGCATGTCGTGGGACCTTTACACTGCGGCCGGCAGCCCAACTTCACGCTCACCTCCGACACTGCCCAGGCATTCCTGGGACAGGGTCTTGGCGCCCTTCTCCGGGGTCTTCTGGGTGATGGCGATCACCATCCAAACCTGACCTCCGTTCTCCGGGGCCGTGAGGGACGCCTCCACAAGGGTCTCCGCCTCCTGGAGGACGACAGACTGACAGGGGGCCAGACGGCTGGAGCTGGCGTGCGTGGAAGCCGGGCAGGTGAACTCGGGAACGTCAGGAAGACACTTTCAAATTTGAACAGAGTGGTCATGGTTAAATAACAGGGGCCGTATGGGCGTGTGTGAATGTACACAGGCAATCTGCCAATGGCGGGAGACCAGCTTTCCAGATGGATTTCTGGCCAAGCACACAGGTGTGCTCGTCTGCACAGGGAGGGAGGGTGTCACCAACAGTGGACCAAGATATGAGGGATGAGCCATGAAATAGGAACAGACAGCTCGCTGTGCCTGAATTCATTGGGGGCGGAATAACATTTCTTAAATCACCGTGAGGTCTCGTCACAGCAGGGACCAGGCTAATCTTTTGTTAACCACAGTGACATATTAGACACGTGTGTGAGTTGGTGTCGGCCATTGGGTTATGTAGGCCGTGTCCCCCTTGTTCTTTTATAGCCTATGGTACTCTCTCCCACCATCTCTTTTTAGAAAATAAAAATACAGCAAAAGTGTCTATAAATCTACCTCCACCCGGACAGTTTTGCTGAAATTGAAATTTGTTTGCACGCCTTCTTCCAGCCAAATCCGAAGAGTGAACCACATGAATTAAGTTTTTATCCATATGGTCAACCACCATGTGCAAAAATACTGGAAACTAATAGTCTCAAAATAACAAAATATGGTGGACCAAATTACAAAAATATGATAATCATAATGAAGCCCTAGGTACTTCTACTTAATTATTCCATGCAAGCAACGCTGCTAAAAAAACCCAGGCAAATATTTTAAACTATGCATATTTCCATTTACCTTTTCCAAAGCTTTTCTTTCCGGAACATTCTCAGAGATGTTTCCCAGTCTTCCTCGAAGACCAATAGACGCCGCTACTGCCATTGGTCCCATGGATGACCTCTAAAACACACGTCGGAACAAAAGAAAACATGGAAATCTTTTAAAGCACCGGCCATAGTATGACAGGTCAGGTAGCCAGGTAGTTTTATGTTCATGTGTTACTAGGCCAAAGAAAGAGAGAGAGAGTCTTAAACCTGCCAGCAGGCAATAATCTGTTTTAGTCGGTTGGTTTACGTCGTTCAGTTTTTAATAAACTTTTGTACAATAAGCTTTCAATTGACTACCTTCAGTGAGGTTATTAAAGTCGCTGGAAAACTGCTTTCTCTTACTTACTACATCACCGACAGGTCTGGAACACAAGGGGATGAGCAGTTGGCTCACAGAACTGTGTAGGCCGAGTACTACAGTCAAGGCTCTGGAAACGACATGACTCTCCAGCCAACCAATCAAGCTGTGCCCGTTTACAATGGCAAGGGAGACGCTCTTAAGCAATCCCAATTTCACACCAACGGGCAATTACGATCCTCTAATTAACCTATTGTTTAACCGTGTGGTTTATAAACATACAAACACTGTGCCATTGTGTGACCTCATGTTGTCCTTAATGGTTAACCCATTGTTGGCCTACGGTGCATTGCTGCAGTGCTTACCCTCTTTTCCCGAGCTCTGGACCTCAGAGGCTTGATCACAGTGGTGTCCAGGTCCTGCAGTTGGATCCAGAGTCAGATGGCAAGTGTTACAGTTGAGATTACTTCATTAGGTTGTCTACTTTTACAATGCGACCAAAAAGCGGATCTCTTAAAAAGATAATAAAGTATGTTCACAACAGAGCAGTGAACCAACCAGGTCGTCGTCTGTTCTATCGTAGCTGATGTCGGAGTGCGACAGGAAAGACGACTCGTCAATGACGGTTAACCTTAAGGAAAATGAGAACCGAGCATGTAAGCAATCGATTTTCAAATCAAAAGACCCCCCCCCCCCCCTTCTGTTTTTGAACAGAAGACAATAACGAAAACAGAAGTGGTTTACCGTTTACCACTCCTGAGGAGGGTGACATTGGATCCCTTTCCCTTATGGTCAAAAGTGGCCAGCAGTGATTTCTGCTCGTCGTTCAGACATGCGCTGGACTTGCCGTCATGGACCAGGATGTCACACATTAGCTGCATCTGTCGCTCCTGGACGAAACAACAGCAATTACAACAGCATGTCATGTAATGGCGTCCAAGAAAAAAATACATGCACACACACACACACACACACACATCTGTGTCCCCAAGCACCCACAACCCTGCTTATTTGACTTCCCATAAGAAGGAAATCCTGATCCTTTTTGCATGCGACTTGCTGACTTTTACACTGTTTTAGTTATTTGGTTTTCATTA